>JTDE01000612.1:212339-230892 GCA_014338405.1 Paragonimus skrjabini miyazakii
CTTCTTCGGAACATACATCTTCACAGCATGTTTTCCTAGCTTCGGCGATTTGTTCTCAGTGTTGGTAAGGATCACTCTCATGAGTCAAACTGCGCAACTTGTTCACCAACGACTTCAGCTACAGTAGTCTTTCGCCATTGTCAGTGCGTTGAACCAAACTCCCCCAGTCCGCTTCTCGTCCGGAGAAGGACGACTAAGCTGAGCATTAAAATCGCTCGCCAGTATGATGATGTCCAAGTGTTTACTTTGCCTTAGAAGGTCAACGAGAGTGTCATAGGAGGCATCCTTGATAGCATCCGAACAGCAGTCCGTTGAAGCGCACTCCGATGCAGTGAAATACGCCTGTCAAATATCCGTCTCACGGGATTAACCTTCAAGTTAATTCAAAAGACAAAACGGTCCTTTCGGCGCGGATCGTCGGTTTTAAAAATCGGAATTTCAGGCAAAGCACATCAATTGTAAACAAGTGGCGTTAATCAAAAATAAAAAAGTTAAAGTTAAAAAAGTACAGTAAAATAAAGTAAAGTAAATTAAAGTAAAAGTAAAAAAAGTACAAAAGTAACAGTAAAATAAAAAAGTAATGGTTTGGTGATGAACATTTTTCTACCATCTTCGCGAAACTAACCCGTTATTAATGTTAACTCTCTTCTGCAAGTCTTATAAATACGATCGTTGTCATTTTGGAGATGAAGTACATCGTTCTATAGCCTGAGAGTGCTTCATTTTGCGGCGTATTAAAGATATGGTCGAAATGGAAATATACCACCATACATTGTTGGCATTGCGTTTCAACAAGAACAGTAACAAAATTTGATAGTGAAACATGTATCACAACACTTCCAGCTTCCTTTTTTTATGCCATATTTGTACTATTTCCCCTTGTTTGCCAGATTTCAGGTAGATACTGGCCGATGAGACGTAGCTCTTAGAAATGGTCGGAAATGACTCTATCATATGGTTGATTCCATCTTCGGTGGATATGGAACGGCGTAAGAAAAGAATATCATGACCTAATCCATCATCGTGACTCTTCAGAAGTAAATTCTGTTTACCCTACCGCATTGTTTCAAACTAGGTTGAGGTCGCGTGGCGTTCATGCAGAACAATATACGGAAACAGATGAAATCAAGCTGCCTGCCGATCACCGGGAGGTGTACCTCTTAGCAAGCCACACTATGAGGTTTAGAACGCCAAGTATCTATCGCGGTACAGAAAAATAGTCCAATCAATATGACAATCAACAGAATCAGAGATGATGATTACCATGTACCCAAACGCTTCAACTACAGGTCTTTCCATAACCTCCCGCATGCGTTTGTTCTCCAAATCGTTCATGGTAAGAGTAGTTGGAAAGGAGTAGCCACTAGTGTGAACATATACTGCATACTCAGACGTTATCCATAGCTTAGGTGAATAAGGTTTTAGCATCTACTTCTCTGAACCAATACTGCAAACTCGGACGCTTTTCATAGCTTGACTGGCTCAGGTTGAAGCATCTACTAGTGTGAATGTATACTCAGACGTTCTTCATAGCTTAAGTGAGCGAAGTCGAAACATATACTAGTGTGAACATGCACTGCATACTCAGACGTTATTCATTATTGCTTAACTGAATTAGGTTGGAATACCCCTAGTGTGAACGCCTACTGCATGTTGAGACGTTTCTGATAGCCTGAGTTAATTGGATGGAGCAGCTATTAGTGTGAACCTATGCTGCATACTCAGACGTACTTCATAACTTAAGTGAATCAGGTAGCAATAGCCCCTAATGAGAACGCATGCTGTATTCTGAGACTCTGATAGCCTAAGTCAATTGAGTGGAGCAGCTATTAGTGTGAACGCATATTCAGACCTTTATTATAGGCCAGGTCAGCGGGACCAAGCTAGGGATTTCATTCCCTGAATAGATCAGAATCAGTAATGTTTAAAAATGAATCCAAGTATATTGTACTATATACAACTCTTATGTGTGATATGAGGTGGAGAACAGTTTGACGCGTTGATTCGCAGGACGTCATTTACCGGGTATGACTGAAGTGGTACTTGGCGAACAGCCGGGTTCCCACACTAGCCATAGACTGAAAGTGTAATGTATTGCAGCTGGCTTACTCGGACATGTCTTCAATATTTTCTGCTTATAAAATTCATTTAACTGGGGAAACGTTGAGGTGTGGATCTAAAGGATGAAGATAGGCAGGCAATAAGTTGAAAAACCTACTGATAGCTACCGATAATGAAACTTAACGGTAGAGATAGTCCGTATGCAAGAAATTAAACGACAGTTGTCCAACAAAGTTACGGGGATTCCGTTTACGCCACAATACCTCCTGTACGTGCGAGTTAAATAGCTGTCGAGCAGATCTAGATAATGATCTAAAGTGCTTCCTGACAAACGAAAATCTCTTCTAAACGATAGATAAGAAATGACGTAAAATAGATATACCTTTCGGCGAGTCCAGAGGCCTCATGGGCCGAAATGACTTGCATCACAAGACACGGTGACAATGCATGTTCAGACAATCGTGGGATATCTGCAGTAAAACTTGGTTGTCTAGAAGTTAAACAAGCAACAAATGATAAATGAGAGAACGTACAGACAAGTTTCGCTGAATTCTGACGTTGGTGCATATACTGACCATCAGTTGTTAGCAACAGATTTCTCAGTGACACGTGCTTTTGACAGGTTTTGGAGCAAGCGCACAAGGAGTGCTGTTAGTAGGCATTGCAAGACACGAGCTGGAACATAAAGTGCGATAATTGTTCACAACACGATGAGATCTCTGTGACAAAATTGAGAAAACTAAGATACACATAAACCGGAGTGATGTTAGGCATATCCTTAGCCCAGATGTCATTCTCATCATACCACATTAGAGACCCATGGTCAGAGAATTGTGGATCATCGGGGATGATAGTTGGTGGCCTAACTGTTGTATATTAACGTGGTGGAACAAATACATTGCACTATTATATTGCACTGTACTGTCGCTATATTTCTACATAGTAAACGATAATATACCGGTAGTTACGGTAGAACTTGGATGATGGCAGCGTCCACTGTTTGAGGACATCTTTTCCAACTCGTCAAGTTGGACAATAGTAGCTCGGTTACTACAAAAGAAGACCCTAAATGTTTGATCTAAAGACCGCACTATTCTACCTAAACACTCCTACGCAATATAAAAGGCTAAAAACAACCACGTAATCGCACACCACCTTTCGTTTGTCGATCCTCCATCGGATTGCCCGGAACGGTTTAATCACAGATCTCATGCTTAAGACGGCAAGCAAGGCTGGCCACCAGGTCAAGGTAGTACATTGGTTCCGACAAGCCCCTCCTTTACCGCTACTAGTGCAAGTCAAATTGACAAACCCCTACAACCACTAGTCCGCTGGCCAGACCCAGAGTGTAAGTGAACGTAGGCGTTAAAACCTTTATACTTTGAGGTAAAAAAGATTAGATAGGTTGTAATAACTCAGGCGCTAAACACATCGGAAACCGGCGTCAACTGCGCTTTGGAAGCCAGAATTCAGCATACCGGTTTACATGTGCGTTAATGCATGACATACCGTCCCCTCATGATAAAGCTTGATCTCAGAAAAATCAATAAGGTGTAAGTGATAGATTACGTAAATTGGAGCGAGATTGTCAGTCCGCGTGTGTAGTATCTAAACATGTCCTCATCTGCTGTTGAGTAGGTTTCCGGCTTAATATACAGCGGGTCTACCTATCATAATCGACGGCTGATCCACAACGATGCAAACCTGTTAAACAAACTCAGAATGTTAACTTCTGCTAAACTCAAGTCTAACACTCGAGAGGTAGACGGTAGCTGAGCCGCTCATCTCCCAACTTTCACACCATAACGTCAATACAGCTCTGTGGTTGGGCCATATCCCGTCGGCCAGAAACCAGGTATCCGAACACAAGTCGGCCACTGTACCACAGCCGTTGAACGATTAGATGTTAAAGGTTCGGACAACATCTAGCCTACACCATTCAAACGTGGCAGGACAGCTGCGGACGTTTCGACACAATATACTTTATGCTAAGAACAATCCTTCTAACTGGGATGAGTCGACTACATTTGCTACGCTTAGAGAGACGAAAACATGTTAGAACCGCGGATAAATGAACATAACCGTCACAACTAGAACGTTGATATCCATCGTGCCTCGCCGACATACTGCAGTTCCGGATGAGATTTGTAGGGTAAAACATTTACCTTTCGTCGTATTCTAGAACACAAGCGCACTGCCATAGAAAAATAACTGTTTACCCACCATAAGGGTGTGTTTGATTCAACCGATCCATTAGTGCTGTTGGGGTTGTTCAGACGCAGCAGTGCGTCGGTCGGTAACGCAAACATTGCCGGGGCTTCCTTCTGATAAACCAACACAGGTTACAGTCTATCGGAATTCATCAGATACACTTCATCCCCAAAGTCCAGCCCATCGAGCAAGCCCCCATCCCCCATTCTCGTACAGTTTAGAAAAAGTCTCCAACGTGCGAAGACACTATACATTTGTTTTACTCAGTGTAAAAAATGACAGACCCAGATTGCGCCGGCAGGCAATCAGGAAGTCCGAAGACAGATGTTAGATACAGAGATTCACCGCTGAACAACTGAAGATCAACACTGTGTTGAGTAAGATGATTACGCCGTGCGAACAGAGCAATAATTCACCCATGGCAATCCCCCAATTCACTGACAAAGTAAGTTACAGCCAAGTGACGATTCAGTCAGCAGGAATGAAAGCGGTCACCAGTAAATAGGTAACAGCGGACTGTTCGTTCGCCGGTCTAAGATCACTCAGACCTATTCCGCCCTTGGACGAAAACATTATGGGAAATTGCCGCCAAAAGAGTTCAGTGGTGTAAATGTTATTTAAGTGAGTTGATGTCGGAGCAATTAGAACAAATGAAATCAAGATCTACAAGCCAAATGTGGATTTATCCTTACTCACAGATCACCTGATAATGTGTTTAAAGTGTAGGCACCTTATGTCGAGTAGTTGAATTTAGACGTTGCAACATCAGGAAACAAATCTAGTCCATTGTCTTTCTACCATCTTCAAATTAAGTTGCGTTCCGCTTAGATGTGCGTAGCAATTCACTAACGGTACCAACCCCTATCGTACGACTCTAGAGGACAATAATGAAGCGCGGGTTGATTAAGGGAGTGACTAGCCCAAACAGTGAGTGGTACAATGCTGTCACCAGCATCTTATAGACAAAAGATGATGATGGTTTCACCAACGGATGGGCTTCTAGCTCGCATACGGGGAAGAAATTGGTAAATCCCGATGGCACCGTCAACGATTCCAGCTGCAAGAACATACTACTGAGATACTAACCACCAAGGATATCTAAATGATAACGCCCTGTTCTAATAATACCGCTGTTCACAAACGTTCAGGTTGTTCCCACTATTGACAGCCTGTCTCGGGCGGATCACCTACCTGATCCCGGCCGTAGAGAACACAGATGCGATGGCATGAAGCATGACTATTTGGCGCTATGATGTATGCTGCCGCGAGTTAATTGGCCGCCTTAGATTAATAGGTCTCCAGCGTACTCATAGAGCACCGTCGGCGAAGTGGCGACGGGTACGTTAAGCTCAAGCAGGTCATATCAGCATATCCATTCTGTTTCTGTTAATGATTGCATCGACTAAGACCATGGCTGTTTGGTAACTAATCCGCTCATCTTTTCGGAAACTTGAGTGTCTGCGGTCTTCTATTCATTATTTTCTTCAGCATTGTTGGCTTATTGTATGACGAATGGTTTGCCTTTTGTTTGCGCAGTCCAATTTGAACGTTTTTCATTCTCATCTTTTCAAAAACGCACTACCATGCTTTCCTGTGATGAAATGCTCCTTGTGTCACATTTTTCATGCCTTTCTTGTCAGTTTAGATCATGTCATTACAATCTCGCTCTCAGTTTAGTTTCCGAAAGATAAGGGTTTCCATTCGGTGCTAGCCATTCAGATGGCTGATCAGCATTGGCCGGCTGAAAACAAAGGCTTCATTCACACCTACTGGTCTTATTCCTTTGGGCTTACACCGGATGCTTGGTGTGAGTGGAACCACAAGCAGTGCAGCGGAAGCTATTTGTGGTGATGTTTAAAGCGCAGACGTCCCTTGGTTTCGGTCATCGTGATAGGCTAATCCGTTTTGGACGTCGCCAACTAAGAATGTATTTACATAACGTGCATGTTATATAGATATATTTTGTACGTGTTCTGTGTGATGTTTATTCGCAGAGTTCGAATATATACACAAAATTATATATATATGTGTATATATATACATTTATATTCACATACCTTCAATATATATATATATGTAGATCCTAGTTAGTGGCTACTTTTACGTACGTATACGCGTGCAAGTATGTATATATGTTTATTTTCAAGCACATGTATACCCCTACATATATAGGTACAGTTTTAAATTCCCACCCCCGTCATCCAGAAAACGATCATTCCCCCTTCCAATTGTTCATGTTGCGTCGTCGCAGTCCACGCTCGTGAAAACAGGTTGACGTGCTCTCTAGTTGGTGCACGAGTGGTGGAATCAACCGGATCAATGAGTGAACTGTACCCACTGCACTTTGTTTTCATTCAAATCCACAGGGCCTTTCTTCCTTAAGGATATCTGGTTAACTTTGTGGTCTACGGCTTTTAAGACATAGTGCCTTCCAGAACTTTACCTCACTTTGGTTTTGAACGAGAGTGAGAAACGGGCAAAATCATGCAAACAAAGAATTTATAGCATTTGCAAGACGGAAGTTTGGTTTCAGAAGGAGCTGGTAACCGCCATAAACTTCCTCCAATTATACCGGAAAGGGGTGTATCAGTCATAAAGAACTCACCAAAAACATGGCAAGAGCAGAACCTGTTTCGGGTTGGAAAGCTGCTGTCACACTTATCACCCCCTATAATGTCAACGTGGAGAATGGACTTTCTGATTTAGCGCACTTTCTGCGTACCCTTCAGTAAGCTATGTCTACAATCATGGTGCCGTTTTGATATTTTAGGAAAACATCTCTGGCATACAGTGAGGGTGGATCTCGAAGCACTATACGCTTGTCCTGGCCTACCAACGATTTAACCAGTCTTATGCGCTCAGTGTTCATCCATCACTGGCGTTCATCGAACATACTATTGCAACGTCGAACCATGTGCTGGAAAAGGCATGCACGTTGAATGGCTTTAATATAGCGCTTTTAAGGCGCCTGTCATTGTTTTCAACACGGCTGGCTGTGTTGTTACCGAACAGTTTAGTAGCTTCAAGTAACCGCGACGCCCAACCTACCCTAACTAGGAGGCCGGGTGTTGGCAGAATTATCGCCCCACAATAAACTAATAAACCGTTCTGTGTTTTCAGTGAAAACCGTATTACGGCACTACTGATGAGCACGACCATTTTGATAATCACCTAAGCCAACCAACCGACGGCAACGTTGAGATAAATAATTCACCGAAAGAAAGCGACAAAATAAAATGACACTATGTGGATGAACATTACGTAGTGTTCTCCACTGTACACTTTCTCTCGTAGTAGAAGGCTAAACGGCCTTCCACTTTTAATAAATCTTGCAACCTAATAATTCCGTTGCGATTTCTAATTTGTTGTGCCCAGTGCAAAGGTTGCTCAAACCATGTCAACGCGTTTTAATCCCACACTTTCTTTTCACATACAATCTCAGATCGTGAGCACTCTAAAAATACTTCATCATCTCACAGGCCTGCAGTGCAGTTGCAGTGGCCTACTTAATTCAATGATAAAAATAACCAAAATATTGTAACACCAAAGAAGAGTTGTAACCGTAACGGACAGACATAAAAGATATGCGTGCAGATAGAATGGAAGACGCATCAGTAAAATAGAGACGGCTCGCTGGTCTGCTGAATTAAATAGACTACTACACAAAAAACGACCGCCAGACAGCAAATTCGGAAGACGATCGATGAGTAATTCCCCACGCGTTGGGAGGTGAACAACATTGAGCGTCGACAGATCAGCCGATACGCGGATCCCAAATGCTTCATCATTCAATTACTTCACCAGTCCAAAAATATGCAAAGATGGAGAAGACAGAGACGATGCGTGGTAACTTCCAATTAATTGTTGTTGCCGATCAAATTCAAAGGATATCGGTGAAACCTTCAAACAAGTTTACAGGTGAAGATTAAAAAACGGTACATACAAAAACGTACAAAAGTGAATTTCAGATCATAACTACGAACTTTGAACACTATACATCTTCCGCAGCCAAGCGTCTATTTCAAGGATATTTAACGGCTAACCAACTTGAAAATCGTAAGTGTATCAGGTTTGCCTTTAAGATCTAATATTCATCAACATGATAACGGACGACCCAGGAAGCTTTATAGTTGTAGTCTGCGAAGATGGAATTCACTGCCATAAAAAGTGCTGTTTGAAGACAGTTCCGCTGCCTTATATTTCACAGCAATTATAGATGTTTGTGAGATGGTAATTTGAGTGAAGGTCGTTGACCGTGATTTCTTCAGCTGTCGTGTTTGGAGAAATTATTTTACCGAAAAAACGCTTTATTAACCTGGTAACTAGTGCAGAAATTGAAACGGTCGAAAACTGCCTCATGGACTCATAGCTTTTTGTTTTAACTGCCCGTTAATTGAAGACGACCTTAACGTAAATCTTTTTCCAAATTCGGTATGACTGCTGTTGCCATGAATGATCGCTTGTGGCAATTTTAACACAAGGATACTGAAGATATTTTTAATTTATTTTTTTAATCTGTTGATTACTTTATTTTTATTTACTTTATTTTCATGGGAAGTGGACCATATTACGACTTTCAAGGCGTGTCTGGTTGTGAGCTGTTTCAAACTAGAGCACACCCACCCTTCAGTCATCTGTTTTATGAGTCCCATCCTGCGAATCGTAGACTCACCGTCAGCGAATTGAACGAATGCAGGAGTCTGTTCCAATACAGTGCACCGACTGCTGATATTAAGCAGTATGCAACGGGTGTTTACGGGAAGCTGATCTCAACGGCTGACGTTGGAAACATCCGCCGCAAGTTAAAGCTTGCAATGTCAAATGAGTTTGTTATGTAATATTGGTCACAGAACATTAGATAACTTTGATGAGCCTCATCGTTGATTATCGCGATTGGCGTGGTGCGCACCATGCGGGACGAAGGCAGCAGATATACGCGTACCTGCTTTGCCCAGCGAAATCAGACTAAACGATTCCGACGTTCCTCTCATACTGTGAATGTGGATGCCATCCACGGGGCAAACAGGCGCAAGTATGTCATTGTATAATTCCACATGCTTTCGAAGCTACAAGTTATATCAGTTCCTCGTAACAGATGGTAAGGGACACGGCCGACCCGTGATGTACGTGTACGTTCATAGTAAGAAGTATACTACGTAGGCTGTTCGAAAGTTTTCGAGGAATGGTGGGCGAGCAGATTGCAGTGAAGACGTTTGTCATGAATAAGATGGCTGCACAAATGAGGGCAGCCAATATGATGTTCGGCTGAGACATCCTGTTGTGTTACATTCATGTACGTGCTGCCGTACGTAAGCATTTGAGTGGGTACAATTCGCCCGTCATATTTGTTGAGAGACAAATTCGTTTTGCAGTAGTTCTCTTCTACCGAGTGGTTACGGCAGACAATGAGTAAGAGTGAGTTGCACCCTTACACTGTTTACCGTATGTTAAAGCGTGATTTGCATATCATCGGCCGAAGGGATAGGAAGTTTATGAATTATTTGTTGTGCCATTGGCTGTAAATCAAGCCGAGGTGGACAATCAGTGCGCAAAGCGATGCTGTACGTTTTGGCAGTCGCAAGAATAATAGGCTGGAGAACGCAAACGGACGGTTGAAAAAGAGGACGCATCCAAGAGACTTCCTGGCCGGTGCCACTCAAAAACTATGGATCTACAGCAGGTGGCTGATGCGGGAGTATGAAATACAAACGACCTATGGGTGTGACCGCCGTGAAGTTGTGGACGTTGACTGGGACGTGAAGAACTTTCTTCACAGAATGACCACGTTCGCAAGTCACCTTGTCCGAAACATCTGAATAGACGGCCTCCACGACACCCTTTCGAAACAGTATCTGACTGCAAGGTGTGAAGCAAGAAGGCGACGCTTTCATCGTGGTTAGCATACAGCGCACCTGTGAGCGTACTTTTTACCATTCAATGTGGCTCACATGCATACACATTATGTCGATGTTTCGGAAACATTTCTACCCCTACGGTAAGTTTTTTTGTAGTTTTCATTTCCGTTTACAAGGGTCACGTCTCCATTCATGAGCGGTGGCTGGCGGAGGACAACTAACCTATTTTGACAATCGGTGGACCCGCAGCTCCGGCTGCTTACTGCAGCCAACTTCAGCTGCCACTGTAAAGCCCCATATAATATACTTGAAAAACTGCATGACTGCAACAGCCGCTCGGCGGTGACCTGCTTTAACTGCATAATTGCATTTTCCAGTAAAATATTGGAACGTGCTATAACCAGATTACCTTTGTATAATGTCCCCATGGGCTCACCTACAAGCAGTATGCAGCTGAGGTGGGTGAAGAACCCTGAAAGAAGAATGCCAGGTGAACACTGCTGTGATCCGGTGCAGATGGACAGCTATTGCTGTGATGCCGATCAGCTGATATTTCACTCTAAATTCATTCAACTGGCGGACATAAACGAGTGTCCATTCTGTGGCAAGCCGCTTCAACCTCAGTCACCTGGTCAGCGCAGTTTCGATTCCTTAATTTTGTCAGTTCCCTCTACTTCAGCCGTAGTTCGCACTTCCCCAGTGATTATGGGAAGCAAGTCCCGCAGACCACCTACAACGGATGCCGACTTAATCCGGTCCGCTGACAGTGTAGCGCTTGCACACTGGCCGAAGAAAGTGCGAATCAACATAACCCAGAGCGATAATCCTGTTGAAATAAGTAATGTAAGTGAGTTCCTTCATATGTGCGTACACAGTTTTCTTTCAGATATCACATGCGGTGAATGACATGATGGCGAAGACTTCATCTGATACACGGCTTTAATCATCCGGGACGACACCCATACCACGTGAAAACCAAAGGCTACAATCTGCGCTGAAGAAAGGCGGAGGTAGTATTTACCTCTTCCATAATCATGGGATATATAATTCATGTTAATATCTCCACGTTTTTGGCCCCAGCGATCTCACTTGTCCACCTGTGTGTTTCATCATAGGGTACCGTTTTGCTTAACTCGCAATGTAAGACAAATGGAAGGAGCAGTCATATGTATCGAAGCTTGGAGTACGGTTTGGCATAACTCGTATGGTAGGACAAATGAACGGAACTGTTGTAAGCTTCTAAATGGGGAGTGCTCCGTGATGTCGTTCATTCGACAGGTCAACTGGTCTCTATTCCAGTGGACGCCATGATTTCATGGAAACTTTTATATCAGTAGTAGCAACAAGTAGCGAGGCATGGCGAATGTAACCAAGAAAACACCACTAACTTGTTCAGTTTTTTGCGCATTGTCCTACGTTGAAATGAGTTGATAGGCATACCTTACGTTTGCAGTTTTACGAAAAACTTAGTACTCGTGTTTTAACAACGGTACAATCGTCGGGAGTATAATCACATTTTCCTGCTTAATTACATTCAATTTCAAATAAAACATATTTCCACCCGTGTGACGTGTTTCCATTACAGTTCAATATCAATTCTCCGAAACACAGTAGAATGCAACTTTTCGTCAGTTTTCCATTAATTCCCATGTCACTGAACTACAGCACGTTTCTTACTTACGTCTTCGGGAGATTGAAACAAAAAGATTTCGCAGCAAAAGAATTGCAAGATTTCAGGAACTGAAACACGCCACAAAATTCCAACAACTTCGGTAGCTAGAAAACTTTTTTCAACCAAAAGATAACAGAGATATTCACGGTCTAGCAATTACACGCAGCAGATGGTAATGAACAAGCTTGTGCCCGATTGTCATTGAGATTTTCACGACATCGAGATATCCTAAAACTTTGGACACTTCAACGTGAATGTTCTTCTGAAGGTGCTTACATCGTTTACTGTTATGCTGAGTCAACAGTCACTAGTGATTCACCCGTAATGGACCATTTAAACGCTATATGATTTCACATGATATCTGTAGTAACTAGCGGTCTTGTGGCTTCTCTAAGGATCCCGCTGCTAACAAGTTTTCATGCCTGTTTGTTGTGTATGCGTGATGTTGTGCGCATTTGTTATAGAAAGCCTGGTACAAACTCAATGTCTTTCTTCAACCGTACAACAGGTTGCATGCAGCAAATTTTCGCTCTTTTCGTAATGACTCCTTTATTATTCCATCCTGGTTGGCTCGCGGGAAGTTCGAATCCGACTCAGGTTGTCTCGTGCCATATTCATATTCAAACATTGTACTAAGTTTTTCTTTTTTTCTCAACTACTGTAGTATAATTTTGTTCGGCTGCAGTATTTCATTCTGTTTAATATTTAGTTAGTCACGTTTCTCAACTTCGTTAGGTAATATCGCGTTATTTCGAACTTCTGAAATTAACGTTATTAACGGTGTTGGGCGGGCGCCGCCACCAAGTGCTGAGTGTATCTTGTCTCATTTTCTCTTCTCATCTGCCTAGGTGAATATCTGCGTGTAGTTTGTGTTCTGAGCTTGTTCGCGCGAGAGATCACACCCTTCAATGTTTCGGTTGTGACGCTTGGTTCCATACTTCTTGCTTTGGCGTCTCTTTGAAATTGTACCGAGTTCTGGGTGCAGCCAACCTAGACTGTATCCAACTAAATTGCGATAAATGTAGATTATCTGGGCGGCTGTTTAGTAGATCATTGGACGCTACTAGTATTTCGGCGATTACTGTTAGTCCAACCACCGACAATGGTGTTCCTGACCATCGCTTGCGCTTCCCAACACAAGCAGTATTAATCACGCATAAATGAAAGGCACGCAAGTTAAAAGAAGTGTCTGTGTTAGTTGAAGTGGGTGCTGTCACCAGTTTCGACTATCAATTACTCGCCTATACAAGCCGTAACGAGTTTATCCACCATCCGGTACACGGTTTTTAATGCCTGTAAACGAAGTTTTTGGGAGCGAAGATAGAAAAACGTGCATCGTGGAGTCCACCCACTCTTTTCGAAATACTTGTTTGACTAGATCTCAGCTCAAAGGCACTGACACAAGGTCGACTACATTCCTTCCATCTGTGACTGAGTCTATAGCCGTAGGTACAGATTCTTCATCTATACCACCAACTGCAGCTACACAGCTGACGCTCATTGAGGAACAATGTTCTCAGCTGGTTAAGATGAAGGTGAACAGTGAATTGCTTAGCATGAAGCTGGCTCACCTGGAGAACAAGTACGAAGCAGCTGTCGACAGAAGGAGGGACGTCTTAATATATGCTAGTCCCAAACCGTACTTGAGAGACAGCAAACAACGAGCATTTGTGCTGAGACACCATCTGTCAACTATATTTCGTAGGGGGGATGATGATGGAGATATCGGTATAGGTAGAGTGTTATGATTGGGAAGATGGAACCAAGTGACCAACGTATCAAAGGAAACAATACCGGTAGTTTTGGAACTCGTACACCCTTTCCATTGGGATCAGCTGCTTGCGGGATCACTGGACATAAAGACTAAGTCAAATAATATATTTGAACTCGCCCCAGACGCGCTAACTCCTGCTTCTCCGAAAGATGTCCGTTCCCTGCATGAGCCAAAGGCATGGGACACCGATCGTTACCTCCAGTTGGCTCTTATTCTTATTATGAACGAGTCACGCGCGAGTATACAGATTCCTCCTGCGTATCTTAGGGTCCCTAATACAGCATCACAAATGTGCAATCCGTCTCCGGCAAAAAATGGCATCCGCCCTCGGTTATAGTGCCCAAGGGCTCTCCATTCCAATATAAAAGACCCGATCGGTTGGAGCCCCAGGGTATGAAAGCCTATTACACAAACACCTGCAACATAAACATCAAATGGGGTAAGTTACTCGCCGTAGCTGGTGGTTACGACGTGATTGCCACCACAAGATCTTGGCTCAGAATGAAAACGCAGTACGAGGGGCTGTATCCGGAAGGATATATAAAGTACCGACAAGATAGACCAGACGGGAGGCAAGGAGGAGGGGTGTTATTGTTAATTGCCGAAAGATATGTGCAGCTACATGGCTTTTCTCTCAGTACACCGAACATTTAACTAATAGAAAGTGTGGTGAAGTCGAGCACACAGACCATCTCAGTCGTGTGTGTCCACCGCAGTCTGATGTCGCAAGCCATCGAGGATGCGAAGCTTATATCTCTTTTGAGGGTTATCACGGCTAAACCACACTCCCTGCTAATTCTTGTAGACTTCAACGCTGCTGGCATCGACTGGGAGAAGAAGTCAGCCTCTGCAGGAGGTTTTAGAGCAGACCTGCTAGAATTCCTCCGTGACAACGTGTCGATTGAGCATGTGAGATGTAACTCGCGCTTTAGAACAGGGCAGGTCCCCTCACTGCCTGACCTAGTGGTGAGCAGACACGAAAATCAGGTTACTTCATTTAAAATCAGTGTTCCTGCTAGGAAAAGTGACCATGCGACTATCACTTTTGAGGTCTGTGTCAGATGGCAGTCGATACCTTTCAAATTAACACGTAAATTCGGAAGAGTTAAAATCGACAGATTGATCTTAGATGCAATGACTCTGGAGTGGAATCATCTCTCAGGAACGGTAGGCGAAGTTTGAGACCTGATTAAACGAAACCTACGCATTCTCACAAAAAACACCCTCTGATGACCAGACGCCGCCCACAGGGCAAACCTCGTTGGTGGACAGCTAGAATAGACAATGCACATGGGAGGAAAAAGAGAGTTTGGCTAACTCTAAAAAGTGGCCACAAGGGATTTTTACTCTACCTTCGCGAAAGAGACCTCACGATCAAACTTCAGAATAATGCACGAACCGCCTACGAATTAGCACCTGCTCCAGATGCCAAAGTCAACCCAAAGTGGTACTATGCATATGTCCAAGCTAAGCCAGCGATGCGCAGAGAGATAGGTAGCCTGAAGCTCGCTGATGGCAACCTACTTACCGGTGCTCATGAGAAAGCGAAACGTCTGGTGTTGCACTTCGCAGGTGTCCACCGTGAGGATAGTCAGCAAAACCCTACCATAGGCATACATTCTGTGCCAATCGCAGAAATGACGCACGAAGACATCACACCTGATGCGATAGAGGACATACTCATAAAGCCCTGGGGCCAGATGACATTCACACGGTTATCTTCCATCCACTAGCCAGTGTATTAGCCGTTCCAGCAACCAACCTGCCTAACCAATCTATCAACGAAGGTAGAGTTGTCCACGATTGGCGTGAAGCAAATGTCATA
Source organism: Paragonimus skrjabini miyazakii (assembly GCA_014338405.1). Classification (NCBI taxonomy): domain Eukaryota; kingdom Metazoa; phylum Platyhelminthes; class Trematoda; order Plagiorchiida; family Troglotrematidae; genus Paragonimus; species Paragonimus skrjabini miyazakii. The sequence continues at coordinate 227,738 of JTDE01000612.1, forward strand.
GCTCTGCATGTGGGCGGAAGCAATGGGGCAACTGGTAACTATCGACCAGTGAGTCTCACTTGCATTCTACTGAAAGTATGCGGAACAGCTGTTAAAAACAAAATTGCCAAGCGCCCAACCGAGAACAAATTGTTGGATACGGACCAACATGGATTCGTTAAGAAGAGGTCTTGTCTCTCCAAACCGTTATGTTTTCTGGATGAAAATAGCAAACGCTTGGATAGAGACGAACCTGTGGAACTATGTTATCTGGACTTCAGTAAGGCATTTAACTCGGTAAATCATAGATTGTTACTGCTGAAACTAGGGCATTACCGGATAGTATCGACTATTATTCGGTGGATAGCGGATTTGCTCTTTAACAGGGTGTTCAAGGTCACTGTCGGTAAATCTAGCTCACAAGTACACCGTGTATTCAGCGGAGTGCCACAAGGATCAGTACTGGGACCTCTACTGTTTCTAGTTTACGTAAATGACCCAACTATATCCCTATCATCTCCGCATTATGTTTGCGGACGATTTGAAAATTGTCGAAAATCCAAATCAGAATCTTGTCTAATCCGACTGGTCAGTAAAATAGGATTTACCCCTCAACCCAGAAAAGTGACCGCACCTGATTAAAGATGGTAACGGATCTACTCAAAGACAGCTTCCCAATTCAGGTAATCCGAGTACGCTGAAGCAAGTCACTGAAACTAGAGACCTCGGGGTTCTAATTCAGAGTGACTTTAAACCCACGGCGCAGTGCGCTTTAGGGGCGAAGAAAGCAAGAGGCTCGCTTTTCCAGCTCATAAGTATCATCTCATCCATAGAGCCCGAAGTAGTGATTCCGTTGTACAAAAAGTTTGTTAGGCCTCATTTGGACTATTGTATCCATGCCTGGAGTTCAAGCTTACAAAAAGACAAACAATACCTTGAAAGTGTCCAAAGGATAGCTACTAGGTTGATACGGGGCATGAAGCCCTTAGACTATACTAGCAGGTTAAAAACCCAAATTGTTTTCCCTTGAACAAATAAGGCTTCGTGGAGACTTGACAGGAGCTTTCAAGATCCTAGTAGGTCTTATTGATGTACCCGCTAGTACTTATTTTCAGCCGATGAAGATGCCCCAACGGAGAGGGCACCATATGATGATCCACAAACCGAGATCAAACAAGGGTGTCCGCGCTTCATTCTTCTCTCACAGAAAGGTGAACGCGTGGATCAAGCTTCCCCTCGTATACCCTCGAAGCTTCAACGGTCAAAGTATTCAAGTGTAGGCTCGACCAGGTCTGGAACCGAGTGTTTCCTGACCTGATGTAGACTTGGTGTGTGTCATAACTAAGTGTATATGCCGTGTGTACACAACTATGTTGTACGTAGCTTAATCTAGATGTAAGTAGACGTTTATATGCAGGTACGAATGTAAAACGTTTATGTACCTATATATGCAGATATTACTTATCTAATAAAATTATTATTTCTTATAGTGTGCTATAATACTTAGACCTTCCGTACTATTTCGTTGTACACAAGTATTATAGTGCATAGCTCGAAAAAAGGGTCTACAACTTAGCCATCATTCCGGTCATTGACAGTTAGAGCCTCACATTGCATGCTCACATTTTCACCCTGGAATCCGCACCCTTCTGCTGTTTAGTTTAGCAGCACTGCAGTTTTAGTTTTAAATTCGATACTGTCATCTATAGGAAACTTCAATTTTCTTTCTTTCCTTATTTATTTAATCCAATCTTTCCTCATTTTTTGGACGGCTCATGACAGCCCCTTGATATGACTGATTGGCAAATGCAAACCATAAGACAAGATAGCACTGACGAAAATGTCACTACCACTGGTACTCAGCTATATTTTGTATGGTTTCTGCCTATTTAAAATAGCAACAGCAAAGGTCGAAACTAACAAGTTTCAAAAAGAGACCTTTAGCCGGAATAGACAGACAATGACGTCAAAACTATTCGGATGAAAGTATTGTTTATCCAACAAAATAATAAGTAGATGAATAGTACGACGAGCACACGCCTCCATTCCGAAGGCCGCAAACTTGGTCCTACCGGGTGAGGCGGTAGAAGATGGAGGCTGTAGAATTCTACTCCTTTCCTCTTATTGCTCAAAAATTTGTGTCAGACTATCTCAGTATCAGTGTGTTCATGTGTCGCCCTTGAGTAATCGGGGGTTTCAAGTGGATTGAGCTGCACTTGCACATGTCCTTCGTTCTTAACTCATCTCTTTTTGCTCCACAACGACAGTAAGCTGTCATGTAAGTACGCAGTCAGCAAACTCTCTTTTCAGCGTGCAGGAGGAACAGCACTGTCTCTCTTAGTACTGCACAAATAGTGTCACAGAAATGTCGCAGTTACATATAAGAGTAACGCATAGCTGGGGTACCATATGCATATTAGTGGTTGTTTCAGAATGAGTGTGTACGGATGTGTGAGCATGCGTGATTATCTCAGTACGGTTGTCTCCATTTTATTAAGGAACATGCACGCAAGTTGTTTTCTGGTGCGTTGATTCTTTTTTCTTTTCTTACTAATAAGCGTGTCACTGTTTTTGTAGGTCACGGGTATCAGGCAGATGAAGTTTGCTAAGGGATCCTCAATCGAAGCGCGGGAAGCTGCCGCTTACCAGCGCAAGAAACTGGACTACACGGCTGCTAGCCGACACATTCTGCGACCTGAACTGAAGCATCCGCATAGACAGAAAACACAGTCTGATCAATCTCCGGATCACACCATTCAAACATCAGGACGTCAACAGACTCAGACCTTCATCAACTCCTGGATTTGAAATTGAAATTGAACTGAAATTGAACTTGACTCCTTCAAGGTCGTTTGAAGCGCGGGCAGCTCGAAACTTGGCGGTATCCTTTCATAACGGGAAAATTTTTTGAACGGTTTAATAATACGCTCAATGACCTTGAAGCGGAATTTTCCCACTGGGTTGGCTATTGAATCGTTCGCTAACGATTCAAGGTTCACAACGAGTTACGCGTAATCGGTTAATCCAAAAATGCCTTTCTCAATATCCAACGGCAGATAAGATAATCTTCGAAACGGTTAATGAGAAGACGCTCGTGAAAACTGAATTTAATACGGTACTAATTGAATCAATGTACATGAAAATTAAATATCATACCTCGAATGTGAAATATCCTC
>JTDE01000613.1:24346-52960 GCA_014338405.1 Paragonimus skrjabini miyazakii
GATGCAGCTTCCCAATTTTACAAACCGCTTCCATGACTTCATTATCTAACATTAACCTCACGTAATTACAGCAATCTTGCAGAAGCACTTTGCATTTTGAGGCTGCAAAGCGCATTCCGAAGTACTTAGCAGAACGCGAAATTGCATTCAGCGTTGCTTGTGCCGCTTGAAAGTTGTCAAACAGCAACACCTTATCGTCAGCATAATCAAGATCAGTCAGCCTTCCACCAGGTAGGAGATCCACACCGCAGACAGTCCTCCATTATTTCGTCTATGACGAACGCCGCTTCTGGTGCTAAAACTGTCAGACAGCTCACCGTAAACCCTAACCTGAGCGGAAGTATGGGAATAAAGCGCCGACAGTATGTCCACATATTTGGTCGGTACACCCCTGCGTTTAAGCGACCCTAAAAGTGTAGATCGATCCACCGAATCGAATGCACCTTTATAGTCGAGAAATACGGCAGTTGTTGGCCGACGGTACACATGACGCTGCTCCAAAATTTGACGGAGGGTAAAAATATGATCTATACATCCCCGGCCAGGACGAAACCTTGCCTGTTTTTCTCTGATGTTTAACTCCCGAACTGCAGTGAGTCGACGAAGTATGATGGAGGCCAGAACCCTAGAAATGACTGGAGTCAAACTAATTCCCCTATGATTTTCACAAGAGCTCCTGATACCTTCCTTGAATATAGGAACTATTATCGCGTAACCGGATGGTCTCCGTCGACCACACAAATTGAAACGGCTGAGTCGATGAATCAACTAATACCTCTCCACCTTCTTTAAATAGTGCCGGCACGAGATCATCTGGACCAGCAGCCTTATTACGACTGAGAGCCAAGATGCAATTGCGAACCTCAGTCTCAGTGGGTGGTTCTAGATCTACCGACCAGGGCGTCACATCACAAGTTTGTGGTGGCAGCACGGTAGAAGCAGGGGGCCAACTAAGTTGACCCTCAAAGTGTTCCGCCCAGCGTTCCAACCTTCTGGACTTATTATAAATTAGTGTGCCATCTGTCTCGCTGATAGCTTCACTGATAGACGGTCGCTTGGGACCAGTGGCACGGATCAGCTTAAAGAGTTTGCCGGTGTTCCCTGAAGCAAAAGCGGTTTCCATTTCCCCAACGTTCTCCACCAACCAAGTCTCACGGTCAGCCTTTAGACTACATTTCAGTTTCCTACGGATATCTCTTCTAGACTTATTATGTGAACTACCAGGAGGAACCTTCCGTCTGGCTTCTAACAACTCCAGAGATTTCTCTGAGATCCAATGTTTGTCAATCTTATGTACTCCTATGCCGCATGCTATAGTACCTGCTTTCTGAATAGCTTGTGAGATTTGTGTCCAGCAGCCACTAGGGTCTTTGGAAAGAGTACCACAAAGGCGGCTTTCTAGGCTAGTTTGGTACTTATGCTTTACAGATGGTAAAGCCAATTTCTCAACAGCCAGTCGTTGCCGTTGGTGGGGCCGTTGTCCAGCAAAAGTAAGAACAAAACGACAACATACCAATGTATGATCTGAGTCCAAGTACGTGCTCCATTAAGAACGACAATCTTGGATGGAACCACGCCACCTGTAACTAACAGCTATGTGGTCTGTCTGAGACCAGGCCTGATTCGGAGAAAGCGGGCGTCAAGTATAGCAATGACACGCATTATGTCTAAAACTGGCGCTGGCTAAAAATAGTTTATGCTCAGCGCACAGCTGCAATAATCGCCCACCATTATCTGATCGATGTGACGCTATCCCAAACCTGCCACATAAACGAGATTCGGCTTCACCAAGGCGGCCGACCTGAGCATTCATATCTCCGGCCAGAACGACTATGTCTGAGCCACGTGTCGACCGAAGGAGAGAGGCCAGATCCGAGTAAAACGCGTCTTTGACGCCGACGTCACTGCAGTCAGTAGGAACGTAAGCAGACACAATGAATACATTTCTGAAAGTCTTGCGTCTAGAGCTGGCCTTAACCGAACCTGCTAAGCGGACAACAGAAAGTCTACTGTTAACAGGAATCCAATCTATCAATGCGCTTGCGGCCGTCGAGCTAAGGACTATACCCATTCCAGACTGACCTATAACAGCGGTTGTGGAGTCACCCGAAGTGTATAACCAATACCGGGTAGACAATGCGGGTGCTGTTAGTTTCATACGCTCACTACTGTCCTGGATTCTAGTTTCCGAGATACAGCAGACATTGACATGCAACACGTCTAACGTTCACGCAAGAGCGGCCTGTTGACCTATCTGTTTTAGAGTGTCGACGTTGAAGGCACCTATATTAATTCGCATTCTGGGTCTAAGCAAGGGACGAGGGAGGTCTAAAGCTAGCTGGCAAGAGACGGAGCTTATCGGCTCAGTGTCACCACGGTTAGCTACATCTATTGTGGGACCTGTGGTGTAACTATCAGAAATGGAGGTCGGGAGGGGCCTGAGAACTAAATTGGATAGGACAGTGGGGAAGAGGTCAGCAGAAGCATATTTTCGCCTATCCACCCTGCTGTATGCAGCAGATAGGGCGACCGGGTTTTTACTGCGAGTCGGCCGATGCAGTATGGAATTACTGATGCTGTGACTATTCATGGTTGTGTATGGGCTGAGATACTGCCAGGGCGCCCAGACCTAGACAGGAGAACGATAAGGGTTCTCAACCAAAGCCCTCGACTCAAAAGCCTATACCGCAAGGCAGCGGGTGGGTGGCAGTGTACCAGACCTGGTACATTTTTCGAAGAAAGATGCCAACCTTCCAACCCCCAACCTGGAGGACCAGGAGACTGGTTTGTCAGACCTCTACCTATCGGCCTACCTGGCATGAGTGACTCAATCGGTGTGGTGGCCACACTGTCCAGTTTAGCTCAAACAGGTCATCGAGATGCGCAAGCCGTCACACCGCGTCAAGGTCCAGTCTCATTGTGACGTCACACCATTACCCAATGAACGTTGTCTGTGAACGGCTGCTTTTGACGCAAAACCACGATGACCAACATCAACTCACCATTGAAATTCCTTTGCTGTGAATCCCGCAGTGTGCAAGCGAGCGCACTCAGTCTTACTATAACGGCATGGTGTAGTAAACTTGAACGGAGACACCCTGAGCAAACGGAAAATTTGGTTCATGATGCTCCAACCAACAATCATCATCATCGTAGACAGGAATACATCAGTGGTTCACACTGATACTGTGGTGTGCTCTGTCAGATCCAAGATAGGTTTGGCGTAGCGAATGTGATTCTGTGCATGCAGGTGCGAATGATGTATCCCTGCATAGATATTTAGCTCGTTCACTGTGTGCCATCGTCCCTCACTCTTTTTACTAATTGATTTGACTGACTTGAATAACCTGGTTGATCTGAAGGTTGATGTGGCTGATTTAACGTTACCATATTTTTTGGTACCGTTCACTACAGCGGTCTATGAACATCGTTCAACCAAAGCAGAACGAGCAAACGGCAAGCATGAGCATGCTGTTGATAGAGTAATCGATTTCCCCGAAATATCTCGGGAATGTAGTCACCAAGGTCAGGCCGATCATACTCGTTTGCTCTGATGTTTGTGTCAGCAGACGTTTTGAACTGCACAGGCAAGTTTATTTTGGACTCGTGGATAAGTGAAACGACGTGACGCACGCAGATGATACCTAACACGATGCTCGATTCACACCAGTACGCTAACAGCTGACGGTTTATTTTCATTCTGTCTTGCTTGGATCCAACATTTTTTCTTGTATCAACTCAACGGTATTCATGGTTTATCTATCAGTCAATCTTCTTAATGACTTCACACGTATGTCTGTTGAGTGCTAGTTCCTGATCTTATTGTATACTTTGTACTGTAATAGGTCCACAATACACATTTATTTCTTCCGATTTTGGTGAATGCAATGTTGATGCCTTATAATTCCTATTCACTTGGCTTCACTCACTACAGGTCCTTCGAGTTTGCTCAGTTTGTATCTGTACCACTTCTGAAGACCAGTTATCTGACGAAAATATTAATGGGCGCTTCAGTACCAAAGTAGACACACACTCATATACATATAACATTGAGCCAAGGAGGTCATGGTTGTAACGTTGGCCAATGCCCAGTTCATGTATGGACAAGAAACCATTTCACGCCAAAGCGTTCTCCAATTTTTCTTCTTGTATTTCGCCTCATCCTCCTGGTTACTTCAGTATCCAGATACATACTCGTGCCTCACTACTGAGTAGTTATGTGGGCAGTACAACGCGACAGCCCATCCTCACTGCACTAGATTCGACGGTCATGTGTAGTGGCTAGCTATGGTTGAACAAGTGTTGTCACATTGGCCCCTCATACAACTCAGCTGAACACGCATACACACGTCACTGGTCAAATTTCTGGCCAGGTTACCTTGTGGCTCGAACTGTCTTCATTGTGGGTGGAGTGTTTTATAAAATAAGAACACCGATAGATTTGATTAGAAGAAAGCTGATGACATGCGGTTGACGCAGATAACTTTAATTTTCTTGACTTGCTCATTCAGTGAAGTCTGACGGCCTTTCTGTGTTATTAGGTGATAGCTCTAGGTAGTTGATCACCCAAGATAGTGTGCCAATTAACCGAGGTCTCAAATAAATCTGTGCAGCTCTAAGTCGTACCCTCTGCGATGAGTCACAAGCTGTGGCTCGCCAACTGTACAGCATACAGATGTGTGCACAATCGTCGGTAATGTTTGTTAGTTTGTCCCAATTCAGTGATGTTTTCTGCCAGAGTGACTTCAGAAATAGCGGTTGCATTACCAAGTTATTTAACGTGGTGACACTGTCTGTCGCATAAAAGAACTTGACACAAGTGTATGGTAGAATTCCATCCACGCTCAAAAACACTAGCAATAAGTATGGTGATCTTCTGATCACCTATTTGCAAAAGGGAGAGGCACAGAGTATCGGCATAGCGTTTGCGAAGTAGACTGAGGGGTTATTCAGAAACCTTCGAAGAATTTTACCTGGGACAGTTATTGCGCTAGTTTTGCACCTGGAGACGGCCAAGATACGCTTTCTATTAACCCGAATGGCAGACAGTGGTGCACGTTCCTGTTACTTCTGCGGTGTCTGATCTCAAAGCCCTGTTTGTAAAATCACAACCGTACCAAGTTCATAGTTTTGGAAGGGTGCTCGACGGGTACAACAAAGATTGCGCTTTCATTTTGGTGGCTACTGACTCCGCACTATTCCTTCAGGTAGCCGTCTGATAACGAGATTGGCATTGTATGCTCAAGCTTCTTTTAACTCGATCGCCGTTGTTTAGATTGTCATTCTGACAATACTCCTCGCACACTACCTAGTATATAACAATTCGGAAATGTTCAGAAACACATTAGTTGCAGGTATAATTCAAGATGGCACCCTTAACACACTGGGTTAAGTCTTCCAATCGGGTGATGCCTTATGTATGTCAAATGATCCGGCTTTCTGCATCGTTTTGATACTTTTATGGTTGTTTGCAAACTTGTCTAGCCTGTTTGTGCATCATCGGTTTTAATTCTGAGTTGCTTCGACGTGAGATGAATTGTTCCAGGGATCTGGGCCGGCTTGGTAAATTATGAACGATCAATGGCAGATTGACTAACCCTAACGATTCTTAAAAAATGAGAATGACTTACAAATGATTGTGGTCAAAGATCTACTTCTGAGATGATTTGTTCTTTTTGGATATTTCACCAATAGAATACTAGAATACAGGCTAGTTTTACAAAAAATCGAATGACCTGGTTCATGTGTTCTCTGACGAACGATACAAACTGATAATTGGATGTGACAAAGATTATTCCATTCAAGATGAACCAGTCGTGAATCCTTTTGGATTCGTAAGAGTTGCTGTACAGTATGAGTAATGTCTAATCCGTAGCATCCATATTTGTTGACCGTTCATCATTAAGGGATCTTTTTCTGAAACACGGAGCTAATTGACAAATTACATTATGATTCAACCGACTTTACGTGGGAAGTATTTTAACGCCAACTTTCACTCGATGTGAGAAAAAAACTTGTGTTATTTGTACACCGAATTAGCCGATAACTCCTGTAGATATGTTACATGCTTTGATCTAAAGCTTAAACTATGTACCCAAAAGTTTCACAATCAGCTTTGATAAACGCGTGGTGACAAATTGTGGCTTATACGTGTTATTAAGCGCCGAAGGCCACTTCCATTCATTTAAACTTCATCGGAAAATAAAATGGACAGTACTGTAAAAGTATTGACCACTTCACAGTCTAAAGTAATCCGATTGCCGGGTTGCTGGTGGGACTCGTGTGCGTCTATGAAGTGGTTGAATATCTAACTTTGTTGACTCAGCTTATGAGATATTTATTTCCTATTTTCGACTGTATCTACGATATTTATCGTTGAGATTATAAGTGACCTGAACACCACAAAACATGGACAAGCTGAAATATGCTGATTTACATGTTGGTTTACGGCTCACACATTCCCACAGATCTTAAATTTAGTAAATCGTAGAGTTGTTCATTTGGTCATTGTCGATTAAAAGTTGTAAGCAAAAGTATGCAGGTCTTTCATTGAGTGGACAGAAAGAATGGTGTTAAATGACAATGTTGCTGACAAGACGGGAGTGATTAGTAAGCAACTGTACATTTATTCAAAAGGCTAATGTTGTAAACACTCGAAGAAATAACCTCGTTCGTTCAAGATGTTTTAATGAGCTGGATAGAAATCGGATTCTCTTTATCGTAATAATTAATACGAGAAGTCCTGGTTCTGATAATAACGCGACTGATCCCTTTAATTGTTTCCAAGATAAATCAAAATACGGGTGCAGCTTTGTTCCGCTCCAACAACGTGTGCGACAAGAAGAAAATTACAAGGTATTTATATGGGGCATAACAACCTGAAAAAATTACCGAGTCAAAACATCGAAGAACAGTTATCAAAAATAGTAGTTGAGGTAATTAAGCTATCAATGGGCATAGCGGGATGAAGGTCGAACAGGTATAAATAGCCAAAGTTACTGTTGGAGCAGTTGAAGTTCGTCTAGTATGTTTATCTTCCTTCGTTTGGTCTGATGAAGAGTGATGAATCCATTGGTGCAAGCTTGATTTTTCCTTTAGAAATTCGACCCTCAGTTTGTCTTTATTTGTCTTTGTTATTTGCAGTAAACTATCACGGTGAATTACATACCATAACTCCATATAAATTGTTTGCTTTCTTCAGTTTTTATAACTATCATTGTTTGTCTAGTAAAACTTTCTTTCGTGGTGCTATTCGACAAGCTCTCACACTCATCTGCACCCGACTATTTTGATGGGCTCGTTTTCCGTTGACTGGTGGCTATCCGTGGACTCGTGTTTGGTTGCTCTATTTTGGACAGAGTATTCGTGTATTCGGCTAGTTCACACTCGAGGTGAGAGAGGACTTTCATAGTGATTTCGTTGAGCAATACGTTATAAATTCCAATCATTTTGATCACTTTTTTCTGATGTTTTTTGGAATTGGAAAATAGTCTCGTTTAGCCCATCGTGTGAATAAGCGTTATTGGAATTGTCGAAAAGCATCACTGAGTGAATTATTCTAAATTGTCAGGGATGATTTAACAATTACCTCTCGACCGTTCTGGACAATTCTGCTTAATCTGGTTAGGCAAAATCACTTTTTTTTTAGGAAGAACGTTGTTTTGGATGGGAAAAATGGATTCAGTAATATCTCCTCCCTGAAGATTGTCGGGTTCACACATAGAACTAATTCTGAGGATCCGCTTGAATGGGTTTCACCTATTCACTGTATCTATTGTCCCGCCGTCTTCACCTCATGAGATACTTGTACTCAGCGTCTAATGACAGTTACGTCGGTTCTGTCACATGTTCTGTTTTGGAGGGTAGTTCTTTCTTCAAGTCGAAGGCGTCCAGCAATATATCGAGTTGTGCGGTTGGAATAAGAAAATGGATTCCGTAACGGCCAACTTGAAACTAACTCGCTCTAGCCCCTTCTATTGGTAGTGTTCAGGACAATCCCTGTATAGTTTGAAATGCGCTGTTGGAATTATTACGGAAAACAAAGACAAGTCGGTAAAGTTCATCCCCATCCAAGCGCATCTCCCCCCACAATGCCTTGATTTTATAGCTTCAGTTGACAAGATGATAGATGACTGAATACAAGCACATCCTTTTCCACTTCAAAGCTTTTATAATCGCATACGGAACAACTCTCCCATATACGTGTTGGTTCATGTATGTTTTGACAGATATTTAAGCACACTAATTAGTTTGCAGTTATATTTGTTACTATAGGACATTTTGAAAAATAATCTCAAAAAGTAAATGAAGCCATCACTACAAGGCGTAGATGACTGATCTATGTCCAGATGCATGCCTTTCATTTCTTTGAGTTCGTTAATTACAAAGTGACCCAGATTCTTGAATATCGTAATAATCCCGTGATAAAACAAAGGGTTTTACTTTTGATAACGGTTATTCCTATTGGAGTGCCCGTGGAGGGTTTGGGTATCTGACGCTCCGAACGGGGAACGTCTTGGTAGAATTTCCATCTATGACTTAATAACTGCTGTGCTGACGACGCGCTGTTCCCAAGGTGGTGATCTATGCTATTCATGTCATTTATGATCTAATTTAAAACAGTCTATCATCTGGCTTTGGCCTAAATCTCAACTCTCCTGTTCGCGAGATTCTAGTGTATAAGCTCGTGGTTTCATAAAGTTCATTGTCCAAAGATTTTGACTCATTAATAAACCTAACCATTTTTGGATGGAATCACTCTAATTGAATCCAACTAGTGTCGATCGTACCAAATAACAAAAATCATAGTGAATTGTTCTGGTCCCTGCATACTAGAACTCAGTGTGAGAGTCTGATAGGCAAGTTATCCACATTAATTCGCATTTTGGTTATTCGAGTAGACCCTGGACGGTATTGATTATCAATAGTAGGAACAGCTGTAGATTGCCTACTTTTAATCATTCTTTCTAGGCTTCACTGGTATCTTAGAATGACGCTTCTTTTGTCTGCCTCCTATTCGTTTTCCCCGAATATTCGGTATATTTGGTATTTTTGGTATCACTGACCGCCTTTCTATGATCTTCTCTATATTTCGACAATCTACTATATTTTTTTATACGTTCGTAAAGCACCGGCAGCTTCCTACTAGCATTTTACTGGATACAGCATGAACATCCCGCTGATCAACCATCCAGTCAGCTCATTCGAATGCGTTACTGAATCACGACCACCATATTTTGCTCGGCTGACATGTCCTTACACAAGCTGTAATTGAGTATTGTCAATCTCTTTGCTCACACGTTCCAAACAGTGTACACATGCTTCCGATTATCCCTTTCAATTTCTGGTTCTTCTGGTGTTAAAGATGATTTTCGGGATTGACGCGTTTACTTGCGTCATATTACCCATTGACAACGGTATACATTACACAGTAATGAGTCAATCTCATTTACTCATTAGACCGTTGTGATGAGTCACACAATAACCTTGTTCGCTTGCAAACTGTATCATGAAATTCATATATGAAAGCAACGTATTCCTACAGAAGTTTCTACCTACAAGAAAAGGGGCATTAATGCGGTGGTCAAATAGGACATGGCTTTTGGACGGGCATTATGTTCATCACCTTACAACTTGATGCTCAACATTCTTCACTGTTTCGATGAGATGGATTATTGTTTCTTGGTATCTCTTTTTGTAACACCAACCTTGTTATACGTCACCTGTTGGGTGATCTTGTGTTTATTGCTACTGAACCTGTGGGCCAATTGTCAAAATATCGCCTGTTTTAAAAGTCTCTCCCATTTACGTAGATGGCAGACGGTGATTGCTTCAGGAAACGAAATTGAAATTTCAGTTGCGGCAGGGTACGTATTGCCGTTGGCTTATAGCAAAAGAACAACGGTAGTCTGGTGCTGATTTTCGAAAGGGTTTTGCTGAAACTGTTTGTGTGAATGCGAAATCTAAGAGCAGGTGTAAGTGGTTTTTCCATTTAACAGGAAATTCTGTTTCAAGTGGATAGACTACTAATAAGTAGTTCGGGAGATTTATGATTTCAGATGAGACCCAACTGTGAAAAGTCGGGACTCCGGTGGATTCGAACCGGCTACAGAAACACCATGCCTCAACGCAGCAAGCGCTCTACCGGCCGAACCACGAAGCCACATCCGGAGCTCGGAAGTTTCACATTTGGTCTCGGTTACCCACCCGTCCCACTGTCTCATATGGAATCCACCAAATGATCCAGGGGATCGACTGCCCAGGCAGGATTTATCGAGCAGTTCACACTGGAATCCACCAACGCCACTGTTGAGCAGAGAAATTGTATTACTAATAAGTAGTTTGGCAGATTCATGATTGTAGATAACATGGATGTAAGCCAAAAAGTATGCACGGTGAAATGTTTGTGAACCTCTCAGGCAGTGATAACAACGGTCGAGTAGTCCATACATTATCAAACAAAATCCTACCAACCTTTCTTGGCAATCTGTCAGTATCTTTCTATCCCTAAACCTGGTCATGAAGTGGGCATCTTGAGATTGCTTACAGCTTCCAACGGTCGCAGTATATAGTGAGAGGCATAGCATACCGACTGGCGGTGCGGTATTGTGCAAATTATCGACTCATGTTATATAGGCTAGCATCCGGAAAATAATAGCTTTCAGACGTTTTCCAAACGCGGTCAAATCAAATACTTTAAACTGATTACATTTACACCACAAAAGATACTCTGTTGATCTATAACATCTCGTCTTTTCAACATCATAGTTTTCAAATGTAACAGACGCATTCGCTATCCACGCGGACTCGTAGTCAGTACTGTACTGCAGAGATAAAAAACACCGTCTGATTGAGGGAATCAAGCAACATACAGCAGCGAAATCAACGTCGTAAGAAAATCAATTTTCTAAAGGCAGTGTACACTTTGAAAACGCTTAATAAAATCGACAAGGGCCATCTCAATGATATAGGGATTTTGACATGGTTATCATGTATACTACCGAATGATGGACTAACACGATATTGTCCACAAGATCCATGTAATTTCGCGCGTATTATCTAAAAATATTTTCATTGAGATATCTTCAAAGCTTCCGAACAACTCTTGTACAATATCAGGTGAATGCTGGTGATGTTTATTCGTAGATCTCGCACGACACAAAGTCTGGGCATACACAAAGTTACTCGTACTCAGACAACTGAGCGGTTATACATAACTCTTTCGTTGAAACCTCAGTGCATCATGTTCATGGGTTCCTGCGTTTTGCGATACAACACATAGAGTTTTGTGTTATCTTGTTTAACCTTCCGACAAGCAACAGCGTCAATAATGTTTTTGAGTTATGCCATTGTATGGCAATTTGAATTAAACTCGATGTTTCTCAGTAACAGGATCACTTTCTGCTTAAGCTTACGGTTGAAATAACTGATTAGACATTTGGTTAGTGCATTCATTGTTCGAATTCCCATATAATCGATTGGTAAGCCTAGCATGACAACAAGTCACGAAGTTGATACAGTCTGCTAATTCCAGATACCGTTACGGAACATGAAGTTATTGACTTTTGGCAAAGCTACGTTCAACCAAGCTTACAAACAGGTATTGTGTGTGAAAAAGTGTCTGAGACAACCTATCCGGTTGCCATAGTATTGACTGTTTAACACCTGGTGTGAACGTATATGTGTTTAGTCACTGTTTTCTTACTGTTTTTTTGAAATATGTACTACGAAGTGCTGATGAAATGAGGTTTATCAGGAGGATCGTTTTAAACCTAGGCATACTAAACGCAACCAATATTTCACATCGTACAAATTTATTTTGCATATACTTTTTCGTGTTAGTTAGCTTTTTTTGTTATTTCAAACCAGAATTATTAATTGGCTGAGACGATATAGTTTTAAAAATCAAACGAGGATACATGTGAACGAATTTTCGATGTTTACAAATTTATTACAACCACCGACCTTTGGGCGGTTTTTGTCGAATTTGATAAGCCACATTCTTCGTTGAATGATACACTACAGCACTCTTCAGCAGCTTCTCTATCCATGCATTCTATCCGTGTTAACAGATGGATCAAGCGACAATCCAAATTGTGATCAGACAGACGCAGTCCGAGACATCGAAAATCGACACGTTCCAGAGGATTCGGGCAAAGCAACCACATGTCTGTTCTCATTATCTTCCTGCTATGAAGAATAGGACATACACAAACACACTTGCTTAGTCAGTTCAGATATTTTATTGGAAACTGAAAAAACTAGGGCTGGGTGTGTTAGATCTATGGCCACAGTTGGTAAACAGTTAGGGTTTTACTGATGAGTGGTAGGGGATTTTGATTTTCATATAGATTGAACATCACCCACAATTGATCGCAGCTGTCGTATTCCCATAGACTTTCCAGTCGGCCCCTTTCAAAAAGAAGCACTAGACTCGAGTTTCGCTCTCATCAGAGCTCGTCAGTAGCGCATATCATCGCCACTGCCGGGACTTGAACCACGGATCCGACTGTATTGATATCGTTATTATTATTACTATTATTACTATTATTATTATTAGCAAGTTCGCTTCCTGGACCGGCTGCTCTGAAATATTATACGTTCACAACAAGATAGTTTACTGAATTTTTACAGGTTTATAGAAACATATGTTGTTTACTTACATCTGTCTCAGTGTCTGGTGGTGATAAAGTACATATAAACGTCCTCCCTTAGGGAACAATTAAATTTTACGATTTTGTTTCCCTAGCCGTCGGTTGACTACCCTTGATTCGGCAAATCGGACGAAAAGGACAGGCCGGGTTGACGATATGACTCGAATTGACAAGGAAAACCTTGTTAATTTATGCCACAGTGTGTGTTTTTATTCCAGTTTACTGAGACAAGGTTGATCAGTCAAAAGCTGGGTAGATCAGAATTCCGTTGAATAGTCCACCCTTGGGTGCACAGAATCGTTTTTTCTACTCCTTGTGGTTATCATGATCTACCACTCACCACCAAACTGTTGTCATAATCAAAGCACTATTTCCATTTCTGTCTGTGACGTGGTTGACTTCATTAGAAATTTGCTTATGTCTTATTCGTTTCTTTCTGACAATGCTGTTCCGTACAAACGTTATGCATTTGTCTTGGTATGAAATAACCGAAAACCACCTTGCTCTCTGTATTGTATTCTGATAACCACTGTGGAGATTGCAAACCATGTGATTCTATTTACCGTCATAATTTATCTTTTTACACCCCGTTTGATGACTTCATATAACTTAAGTTATTTTATGTACGAAAAATATCTGTTTTGTTTTCGAAGGAGTGTCTTACAAACAAATTGAAGATAGTCTATTGAGCTCAAAGCTAGCACGTATATGTTGAGAAGTGATTGAAATACATCTGTTTTATGTCATAGCTAGCACCGGCCTCTGCATAAATTATGCAGCTTACGTCTTCACTTTTGTTGCTAATATTCACGTTGTTTCAATTTTATACCCCTTGAATTCCGTTCATCCCAACTCTTTTGTTTCCCACAAGGAAACAAACTGTAATGTGTCATTCCATGATTGGAGTTCTTGGACTTCAATTATTTCAAATTTAGACGTTTTAAACATTCTACTCGTAAGACGATAAGATGACTGGCTACAACTCTCGGTTTATCGCACGGTCACTTGAATTGGTAAGTTTGAACACTTTTCTTTTTTCCGTATCCACTGTTTACATATAAGACTTGGTGCAACGTCCGTCTCAAAGGGCTTGACAGATCTGTATCGATGAATGTTTAAGAAGAGTAGGGAAGGCTAACAACGGTGCTATTCGGAAACGGATGTCACGAGACGTTTTTCGACAATTCCAGCCAATGAAGATATTTCGAGACTACCTTGTGTAAAGCTCTTAAAAACATGTCCAGCTAAACCTGACTATCATACTATAATCGGAGTTAGTAGAAAATTGCGGTCTGCCCTGGCTTGTACATTCAGTCTAAAGTGCTACTTACAGTTGGAATGCTATTCAGCCTGTTCATAATCTGGGTCCACCGAAATGTTTGCTTCCACAAAACCTGTCAATTTACGTGAAGCAGGGAGGCCTACGACAAATAGTCGCTGAACATATGCTTAAGTGACTCTGGCGCATGATGATGCAATACACCATGGGTTTAGAATAAGTGAACCGAAATCCTGCTTTGCTTACTGCAAGAAACATCATGGAAAACGTCGCGTTGTTGCACTCGCAACTGGTTTAATACGTTACTACGCAACAAGAGTTCGAACGTTTTTGTGTTTTGGAAGCCACTGGTAATCAGCACTCGCAGTCAGATACTGGGTGTGCATAAAATGTCGGCTCTGGCAGTTTGTCCACTTTCTTTCAAATGAGGTCAAATCGTTATCCTGTTGTGACTATTTGCATGTCTTGTGTATTCTCATGCTTTACGTTTGTGACTGAAGACAGTGATACAACGGATCAGCTTATGCGATATACACTTTCTTTAAGATGTTGTAATAAAAGAGGACGAAAATAATCATGAAGACATTTGTTTTAGTAGGGACTCTGATCATAAATTTAAGAATGACAACAAAACGAGATGGAGTCTACATTTAGAATGTGAAGCATACTTCCTACTTCGACTTTCGAACATAAAACTAGCGCACTCGAATGGATAACGATTTGTATTACTGATACACTATGACAAGACTAAACTTACAGTCTAGTAGTACATTTCGAAAATGGTGGACTGAAACGTCTGCGCTCATATGTAAATGGGATTCAGCATCAGATTTATTGAATCCCAAATTACTACACTGTTAGACAGGAATTTGGAAGCTGAACTACTGTAAGAATAAATAGTAGGAATAACAGTTAGTTCTCTCGTAACTTTCGTGTTTAAACAACATAATAACGACAGAATTTATATGTCGATGTTGACGAGCCTCATAATAGAGGGCAGGATTGATTTCCAACAGTTTCACCGAAATGATTAGTTTAAATGCGAAATTGGCCAACAGCTGCGAGTGGTGACCAACATGTAATCAACCAAAGCCTTGATAGTTTATCACGGGACTCTAATTCATCGAATGCAAACACTTAAGTGGTATTTTCATGTATGCAAAAACAGAAAATTTTATATCACTTCAAAGGTGATATTGATTAGCTGCTAGTTTGCTTTCACTCGTGAAATAAATAAGTCTGATCAAATCGGACAACTGTTTATCAATTTTGGTTACGCTTTAATCCATTTCCTTTCGAATACCGTCGTTCACGCAACTCCAAGACTACTTGCTTGATGGCTAAATTATTGACAACCATGCATAGCTTGACTCAGTAGTTTCCATGATACAGTAAAACTGAAAAATTTGTTTCCGAACAAGGTTTTATCACAAAATGGTTAAATGTAATTCTACCTGATAAAAAATAGCAGTCTTAAGATCACAAAACCACTTACATATTGGTACCACTGAAAGAAGTTGAAGACATTTGTAGCGTGCATTTCATTTTGTGCTATCACTTAAACTGTCGAATCCGGTTTCATTCAAAACATTAGTTCAAATTTCGTATAATACAGACCTAGTTAGTCGTAACTTTTGTTCACGTGTCCATTTTTGTTTCCTTCTGTCCTCATATGGCTGAAGTTTTATCAGTTGCACCATACACTATTCGCTGACTTGACTACATTATTTTATTGTCCGCTGATGCCATGTATCCACTGACAATTTTCCTGGGGTCAACTATATTGAATTTGCGTTTATTTCCATTCGTGACTGCACTTACTTGACATTATCTATTGCACAATTATCACGAGTTGACCGGGAAAATCTCTTGACTCTGATAAACTTCCAGTGCTTAAACTTCGGTAGAACATACGTCGTACCACTTCGTTAGCCATGTATTCGCCTGCAATAATAGTCCACACTATTTCTCCATTATATCAAGCGGGCAGATCCGAGACGGTCTTGTCACTGTATTAGTTTAGTCACGTAATTTTTATTGTTCTCTCTTCTGTGTCTCATGCACGCTATCGATTTCTTGTTGAGACACCACACATTCCTGGCTGCATCAATTAAGAAATTGAAAAAACCCGATTAGAAAGTCTCTACAAGTAAGCATTTTTAGCTGTGTTTAGAACATAAATTATCACACCATGCGATGAAATTTGCATCTAAACTTATGACGCTACGCGATTGTCTATTCCAGAGGTTGAACGCGCATTGGTCGTGCAAATAATAATTGCAACCGTTGAAATCGTCATGATAGAAGAGCGCAGTATGCACCAATCTGTCTGGTTGATGCAAGTCCCAGCCCAGCATATTGTGTTCCTTATTGCACTTCTTTAGTGACTGTAGTTGTCGAAGCGTTTGACAAATAAGTTGCGATCAACTGTCTATAATCTTGTGACAGTTCTTATTCAACTGTTACTTGCAGGTATACCATATGAAACTGTCGTTTTCGACTGAGAACCATAGCTTCTCCTTCTGGTTCATTGCTTCTACAACGATTCCCAAAGGCCGCAGTGAAGAAGTTCACCGGGATTTGTGGTGTTTCCGAGAGCTCCATGATGTGTACTCCCGTTATGTTCATTCCAAGCGACATCAAACTACTCTCCCGCCTACCACCAATTAAATATATCCTTCTTGGGGTTAGTGAAAAATCAGACATAATAGCAATTTCTTTGTCTTTTGAACAAATGTAAATGTGAGTGTTTCTCGTTGGGTTTTATCACTCAATTGGTCAATAATTCTTGCCATTTCAACCAGAACACAACATAATATTTTAACTCCTCTCGTTCCAACGCCACACTCAAAGAGCTTTTGGCACATGTAGGTGTAACTGTAAAAGACGGTTTACTTGGATAATTGTTTGTTTCTGGGTTCACAGCCTATGCGAAAGTAAATGCTAATGATCGCAAAAACTATTTAGCAAGCCTGATGCATATCCAAATCCATTGGTATTTGTGTATGAGCGACCCCATTGCTGACACATCCTACATAATGCACACGCAAGTTTCCAGTTGTGGCTTTCAGGTCTGGGTCTTTCGGGCATGGAGAACTGTCGTTTAATTTCCGCACGTTCGGCTCATGCCTTACTACTCACTAGTGATGCTGTGCATTACGCAACAGACTTACAGTTATGCGACAAACAATCCTAGATCCTTCTTATCGTCTGATAATAATTTTTTGCCATTTTGTAATGACACCAGTCTGGCAATAAGTTGCTTTGTTATGCTGTTTTATGTACAACAATCTATAGCTTGGTTGTGTGTTTGCAAGGTGCAGGTACCTTGATGGTGAATGTTTAAGTATACAGGTTGCTATTTTTAGTAGTTCGGTTCCTTCTCGTACTCTCCTTTTTTTCTCTGTGTTCACATACAGGGTTTGAGTTTTTTGCTTCTTGGTTATGTGGCAGTTATGCATCAGCGTGGACCACTGATGTATTGCTTTCTATGATAATGATGATGATGTTAGACATTTTAGCCACAATCAGGTGGGCTTATACCTGTGACACCCAACCCCAAACCATTTGAATTTACTGATAAGCAAGTATAGTTGAGCTTTTAAAGTCGATAATGTGAAGTCAGTAGGTAGTGACCAATACGGCTGTCCTGTGAGTACATATACTACTGTTGGACTAACCTCAAGTATAGAGTTTCATTTCGAGAAAGCTGGTTGAGAAATTCCATTTGAAAATCGCAATCTACTGAGATGGATGATCTAGGTAGATCATTTATACTTTAGGCTACCCATCAGGAATCAATTTATGTTTATTCATTGAGGTCATTTATGATTTGATTGAAATGATGATGTCAACGTGGTGATGAGATAAATGCAGTTAATGAGGATATCATGCTGTTCTAACATTGTTTTACCTGATCTGTGGAAACATCAAATTGTTTGACGTACTCTATTCCAGAAGATATTAGGTTGATTTGATACAGAGGTGTCCAAACTCTTGTACGCAACTATTGTTCCTTTTAAAGTATACGGGCGTGGTACTTCATGACCAGACATTGCTTTATCTGCTAAACTTTTATTGTTGTGTCTTCAATGATTTGGAAAGCATTGTTTGGGCCATATTTAGAATATATTTTTACCGACTTTTACAGCATAGCCACTTGTTCAGACGCGAGGGAAAAATGGCCCAGTTGTGATATAACGAAAGATTTTTTACTATTCACAGACACTCTTGATAGCTTTATTGTTTTTGTGTATTGTATCACTTCCTGAATACAAACCTTGTGAAACAGTTCTAGAAATGTTCCACCGTATTCGTCTTCCTGTGAAATTTGAAAGATTTACTGGAAAATATGACAGTTGTGTAGAAGTAGCTCTAGAGAAAGTTTTTGCTTTTTAATTTGGTTACAGGGAAACTGTCAGTTAAGACCGCTTATCGGAAAGACGAAAGAAGATGGTGTACATCTAGGTCGGTATAATCGCTCGAAGTGGAACGATGTATTTTATGATAGCTATGAACAGGAACTACCCTCCACAGGGAGATGGATCTAGGTGCTGTTTCAGGTAATGACCGCATAAATAGTTCGTTCAGTAAACAACCTCATTTAATTCGAAACTTTTAGATTTACTCAAAGCGATAACGAGCGGAAAACCACAACTAATCACATGTATGGGCAAGGCAAAATTATTGGCGGGCCAAATAACATTGCAAGCGAATGCGGATGATCAGAAGCAAATGACCAATCAAGATGCGACGAAGTCATCAGTAGGGAAGAAGGAATGCCACACTAGCCGGAACAACACTCAATTATACTGCACTCTAAAAAGAGTTTAGCCACATCATGTACTGACGTAATGAAAACATGGAATTCTGTGTAAACAAAATTTTTAACCACTGATTTTCTATCCCTTTATGTCTGTGCGGTGGATTAATAGATTTTTCATCGATGCACAGAAGAAGCCTAGAAGTCAATGAAAATGCTATTCCTACACCAACTGTAATCGTCTTGCACATCTTAAATGGTGGAAATATGAGAAGATAAAGCGGAGCACATAGGCCATGAGCTTGGACAGATTTATAAAGATTGAAGCATATTTGAACATTAAGAGATAACCTACTGAAATGTAGCTGCATTCATAACAACTATAATTTACGACTGCCAAAGGTGGCTCTTAAAGGGGCATATTATAAAGTTTCCTGATATCTGGTTTCAGTAATACACGTCATACGCTGTAACCAAACAATCACGGTGGTGATAGAGGTACTTTTTTTTCACTCTGGTGTTAGATTAGTTACGTTGTCTTGAACCTTGATTGTTGAACAATGTGCCATGAATATTAACCCTTTGTTTACTGTACCATACACTCTACCAAGCATTAAGCTAATTGATATAAAGTGACCATTGAATGATTCCGCAAGCGGTTTTGTAGTTTACGCTGATTTCTTGTGATAGAGTCCTTGCGGTTCATCCAGCTACTGGCTCCAAACGCCGAGATATTTTTTGTTAACGGTTTCTACTATTTGTCATTAAACTGGGTTTTGGTCTTCCTAGCAAATTTGCATGTCATTTACGAGTTACTGTCAACCACCACCGTACAGTCGTTCACCGTTATGGTGGCGATGCTGGTAATGTCACATACATTAATTCATAATTTTGTTTGAACCATTCAGTGTCCTTCATTGACATCACAAAAAGGTAGATGTTGCATGTGTTAAACTTTCGTCTATCCTCGTCGGCCGCGGCCTTGACTACCGACTGTATACAACAAACGCATGGCAAAGAAGAAAAAATATTGAACATGACGCATTCCACTGAACTCAATATCAATTCCATGACAATGATACTGACTCCGTCAACACCTTTTGCGTGCAGCGGATTGCTCAATACTGTTTAGTTAGCATAACTCCTTTGAATACCAGCAGATTTAGTTTTCATTTCGGATTGCGTAACAAAACTGTGGACGGTTTTAGAGAATTACCCAAACAACCTATATCACACTTGGTGTTCGAGAGTATCGGGCTGTGTCATAGCAGTTGATTTACTAGTGTTTGTTTTATAGTTGCATTTGATAATCACTTAAATGTGTGAACCATTATTCGCTTTCATAAACTCTTGTCAATTCTTTCAATGCAGTGGTCACCGTAACTGAAGCAAAACTGTTAAATTCTGTGGTAGGCAAGCTGTTCCGTTGAATTGCGCTCGAAAACAAGAGTGACGATGTGGTATGAGAAGGACAACAGTCGCAAAACAACATCTGGGTAAGTCAATCATAACCTCGTTAGTAAGATGATCATTGAAAGCCATATTCATGAAAATTTGCTTTCTGAATATAGATTCGATCGGGAACTTGATCATTCGTAAGTTATGTATCCTAATCTATTGCATGAACGTCTTCACTGATTCTTACTACAAATAGATCATTGTTCACTACATTCTAGAATAATAACCATATTACAGTTCAGTAGTTATTTTTTAAAGTTTGACTTCTTTATACAACAAGTGGAAAGCGCAGTGAACTAGTGGCAGCATAAAATGGGAAGCCTTTTTACCACATTGTGGAGAATAAGAAGTGTTTTACCGGCTTTCGGTAAAACCATTTGATGTTTACTTGACTGAACCAGACTAGGTACATAAGCATTACAGCATTTATATGTCGTGAATTACATAACATTGTAAACGGAATCACACCAGTAGCAAGAATGAGACTAAATTTGGGTCAATGTTAATGAGAGATACTAAGAACTTTTTACAACACACTATTGTCCATCAACTCACAGGTTTTGGATGCCGTATAAACGCTCAGCCAATCCAAGCAATGCTTCGAATTCCATCTGTGATATTTCTTCTCGTGAATCCAGATCAGTCAAGGTTTTAAATTCGGATATTTGTTCCGGTTCGAAAATGTCTACTAAACGTTCTTTAATCGACTGTATGACATTCTGTTTGGTGAGGGAATAAAAAGAACTTTGAGTGAAATCAATGCCACGTTAATACCTGCGTCGTATGTTGTGTGCGGTATGTTAAAATCTATTTTACCTCCTTCGTCTGTTAACCTGCAACCCATGGCATCTAACTTTTGTCGTTTATTTTCTCATCTCAACCAAAGTTCTTCCTCTTCTCTGTCAGATTCAATTAGGTGTGTTCATGCACCTTTATGCACACTTTACGCATGCAGCTGCTCCGGTGGATTTATCGTGATGCTAGTTTCTCTGCTCGGTAATTCGCATACTGAGAATTTCCCGGCCTTATTTTGACGCATTTCGGAAGTCATAGTGAAGAAACGGGTGGATTTGCAAACAAATTTGACTTAATGGTCTACACATCGCTTAAACAAGCAGACCCTAACGAATGTATGTTAAAGTGGCATGGAGGCGAGCATGATATAACCCGTAGTAAAATGGCACGTTAGCTCCCAGAGAAGACGAATGGCCATGAGAACTGCAGTCGAGCTTATGAATTCAAACAGTCATTGGAATGGTTGTGTGCCATTTCTAATGGCAAACAATAAAACTTCATTATCTTAGAGGACATAGTCTACGACACTGAAGGTGAAGCAGATTTAGTGTACAATCAAGAGTAAAGCTGGATTACCTACGCCAGCGCACCAAACCCAATGCTAATTGTTTGTGCAAACTTTACATCCAGAAGGTAACATAAATGGGCACGGTGATATTAATTAGACACCTCTTACCTTGCAGGAGGTTTAAGACTACGGGGACGTCGAAGATGATCTCACCGCAGACACAACTCGCATGTTCTTACTTGATTCAGAACGTCAATACCATTACCCTTGATCAGTCGTGACGGTATATATTCTTATTGCCTGTTAGTTAGGTGACCCTTATTTTGATTTCCATGAATGCAGAATGCTCTCTTTTGATCGAATCTTTCATAACGCAGTCAAATGTGTGACATTATTACTGGGTGTTATTTCTTAAGTTGTTGTACCCTAAACAGAATTTAGCATTTGTGACTCATTTATGCTTTGCTATGGTTCGCTGACCCTGAAGTTTGTACATTATTTTGCGTACCATTTGTGACACAACATCGTGGATTTTTCGCTAAGGTAGGGTTTGTTTTGCGGTATTTGAAATCAATCACATTTTGTTCATTGTTTGTCAGACCTGTGCGATACGAACGGTGTATCTAGAAGTACTACATACTATTCCTACAAACATCAAATCTCGTGCTTGTTATTAATAGATAGCTAGACTGAGCAAGACATAGTTGTACAGTCGCAGTTACGAAGTATTTGCGACCATCATGGGGTGGTGGAACTCCAGCAACATCTACCGTCCATATATAAGGCATCATCGTGTGAAAATTACGTAAGCAAATTTCTTGGTTCACTTAGTCGGAACGTGCGAAGATTCGGTATCTCAGCCTGTGTTCTGACTTGATATGTATCACTGCAAGCAATTATTGGGTGTATGATGTTGTAAGGGTGTTTATAAAGAGCTACGTATGTGATTAACGCGTGAGTACAGGATGCGTTTCATGTGATGAGTTGACATGACGTCACATTGTGGTGAATGTGGCAAGATTTGGTAAGGAAGGGTTATTCTCCAAAAAAAGAGAAGAACAGTAGCGTCAAGTTAATTGCCTGTCATGAAAAATGTGAGCAAAGTTGATGCTTAATTGACGTATTATGACTGGAAGTTACTTTAAGGTGTGTAAGATTTGCGGAAAGATAGAGAACACTGATCGATCGCACTCTAGCAACTTTCATGTCTTATTCATGTAATCAATGGAATCGATACGTCACATTCAAAGCATCTTTCAATGAATGTAGTTCATTTAATCAGTTAAAGTTTAAATGAACTAAGATGTATATTACGCTTTATATGGAGCTGTTTGAGCAGGTAACTATTTGGTGAGACTTAGAACGAGTACCGAAGTGCTCTTGAAGATAGATTGAAATGTTTAACAACCTAGATCCTTGTTCTAACTCTTTCCATGAAAAATTGGTTAAAATGACAAGATTCCTCAGTAAAAACCAAATGTAGAAATAAAAATATGTGCTACATAAGCCATGTGACCCGAGTGTTTTATACATACATCATCATCATCATCATCATAGACAGCAATACATCAGTGGTTCACACTGATGCTTAACTGCCACACAACCATGAAGAAGAAGAAACAAACCCTGTTTAGGAAGAGAGAAGAAAAAGAGGGAGGGGACCTAACCACAAAAAAGAGCTACGTCTACATTCAAACATACAACGTCAAGGCGCCTACACCTTGCAAACAAACAGGTTATCAGAAGATTCTTTCTGTTGGATAGTCTGTGACTGTAGAGTAATAAAAAATGAATCATGAAGCAAGTTACTGAACTATCGAGAATTTGTCTAAAGTTCACTTAATGTAAAATCATTGTTCATAAAACATCCACGATTAATCAATTCTCTTTTGAAATGATGCTTTGTAGAAAACAGAGTCGTTTAGTACTAAGTTCCGACTTCCTATTTTAATGCTGTCAACAATTTATAAATCCTTTGTTTCATACCCTCTAGTTAAATTACTCAGGCTTTTAATAGAATCTTGGTTGTCTAAATGGTTCAACATTCATTCGTTGCCGGAATGCCATACGTGAAGTTCGTCGCCAGTTAAAATTATGTACTGTTTCACATTACATCACAGTTTTTTGTTCATCCTTTGACAATCTTCCAAAGAATTTTACTCCTAACAAGTGAAACTTCTTTTCCACTGGCTTACTTAGCTGGTGGGCGATGAAAGTGGTGCACATGAAGATAACGACCCAGAATTGATGTATAAACAAATGCAAAATGTCTGACTAGCTTTTTGTGATTTCCCTGGATTGCATAATACAGGCAGACCATTTTAACATGACATGAACGGGATGCGACAAAAACTGGATAGCATCCTCATATAGGCTAAATGAGAATTTGATTAGTTTTCTGTTAAATCGTATTTTTGTGGTTTAAATATAACTTTTCCTATCCACCACGGGACTGGGAACATCTAGACGGTTAAAACCTTGTGTGCATGGGTACTTAGCACAAAGTTGAACCGAACACTGTATCACAGAGTAAACCAATGCACACGATCTCGAAGATAATTTTATTCAACCCTTGGTAATTTCATTTAGGTGTTTCATTTCATTCTCTCATCGCTTTGTGATGTAGTGCAGCACACACGGTCTTAAGAATACAGAGATGCATTTGGAACTTTTCTCATGGGAATGATACTTCAAATTACCAATGAATCTTGCATTCAGAGCTTAAGTATTTAGCTTCCACTCGAAACAAAGTTAGCCTACCCGAGATGGTGGCTAACCTCATCGCCATTCTTCACTGGCTGTGGCATTTTAATGGATGGATTCCGAGTTCTTATTTCTAACTTGTATTGTATCTATTGTATCTACAATTTTTTAAGGAAATTTGTGCACAGAGTACTGTTAGGCGTCAAACACCTGGTTAGTTTATTTTCGCCCTTCCTGCTGGACACCTTACCCAAACCATAAAGTCTGTCAGAGTCCCCTAGTACATTTAAATATGTTGACAATTGAATTTTACACAAGATAGGTGAAAAATGTTTGGAGTATACCGTTGAATGTCAATTTCTCTATGTATGTAATGAAAACTCTACCCATATGTTTGTCCCTAAAACCTTTTGGGATTACTTTGGGCAACAACCAAACGTGGTCGCTTCATGTTCCCGATATTTATACGAAAGTTAACACCAGTATGGTGTTTCTGTCGCTGGTTTGAATCCAGCCGAAACACTGACTTTTCACAATTGGATCTCATTTAACACCAGATGTTTTATGTTCGGAGCCTGAATTTTTCTTTCATTTCACATCACTGTCATTCAATACCTATGTCCTCTCCTGACTTATTGTTCGGCAATTAATCCCTCTCTTCTTTTTTGGAAGGATATTATACATTCTGCAAGATCACCGAAATATCCATCACATTTCGTGTTTGCCTCCCACGTTCATCACTCTTTCAAAATGGGTGAAATGTTTACAGCAAACTTTATCGGAGATAAGCAAGCCTTCTTATTTGTGTTTCCCTAAGCGTATTTCTACATTTTTCACTTGATTTCGACAAAAACGGGTTCATTGCTCTTTCGTTATTCATCAATCAGCGCAACTTTCACACAAAACATTCTTCTTAACTAAGAAACTAAATCAATAGTTCTCTAATTTTAGCCACTGTTACGTTTAAATAGTACTTTTGGGGTTCATGTTAATGATAGTGATTATCGTTCTGTAAATGCACCATATTTAATTGTTAATCCTCGTTTTGTTGAAGGTATAAGTGAACAAATCTGAAAATTAATGTCCTGGATCACATTGAGCGTATTGTCAATGGTTTGACTGTCTAATCCACATAGCTAAGAATGTCATTCAGATCTGAGACAGTGATACGTTATGAAATCGAACAGGTAGGCCTAGTTGAGCTACCTTATAATACGTTTAAATCACCCTCTTGTTTCTGTGCAGCAGGGTAAATCAGTCAAAAAAACAGTGTGTTCTTAAGCAAATATACAAACACAAATTTCCTTTATTGGTGACCGCATAGTGAAACAGGATATCAAACGCAATGTTTGCCTACTTGGTCTATTTTGTTCACCAAGTCAAGTCAGAAGTATAGCAATTCGTTCCCTTGAACAGTATGTATGGGGCAATGAGTAGGCGCAAGACATGTGATGTTCTGCGGAGTAATATTTCGTACATTCTGATCACAAATGGACATGTAACTTATTTTAAACATTAGAAAAAGGTTCTATAGGACGGAAATCATTATTTAAGGGGTTAGACAGACAGACACGAGTTGAATCAAGCACATCCAAACCTCAAACCAACTTGAGAGAACGAAGTAAACGACTACCTTTTGCTCCTAAAAATTTAAATCCGTAGATTGGATGGAACAATAGGAGGATCCGTTTAAAAAAGCTTACCTGAACAAAGAGATTTATGTATCACAAAAGCCTCTATCCATTGCAATACGAGAGAAGCTTAGTTCAAACTGACTTTCATAAACCGTGGAGGTTATGTACGAAAGATATTCTACCACAAGAATTTAGCGCAGTCGCAGATACTCTGAAGGTCAGCGGATACTCCGTGCAATTTATTAGGAAGTATAACAGTGTCGTCACTCCGAGGATACAGGTGCCAACAGTAAAAAAAGGCAATGTGCTTGAAGCTGGCGTTTCTAGATGAAAGCTAATCAACAGTGGCAAAAAAACGTCTAACACCTGCTGTATCCAGATCCTATAACGCTCTGAAACAGTGTGTAATACGACAAACCAGAAACTTACCAGTCTCCTCGGCTATGAAAAAATAGCCTACGTCTTCCATATCCCACTGTGTATACATATACTCATGTAGCTGCAACATGAACTACACAAGGAGGACAAACCGACAGCTAACTTCTTATATCAAGCAGCATGTTCCCAAGTGGCTGGAAACACAACTATACCTTTCCATATATCTGTTTTCATTTTAGGCACAAGATTTTCTATTACATGCAAAAGCAAACCATTTTGGTGCATTAGAATTTCCACATTAGAATATTGGACGTGACGGCAAGAACACGATTGGTTCAACTAACCGCAAGGGACAACCAATCTTAATCAGAGCACTTTGCATTGGCTACTTTGATAGAAGAAGTGGTACGGGTTATTCAAGGGGTGTCAGCGGCTTTGCTTAATGAGAACGGGGTTAGCGATCAAACTGGAGCACAGATCATCTGACCCTGTCCCTACTAATTCATCAAACTGTGGACCGTATTGGTTCTTTTGACAGGTAAAGGGTTTCGAGTGGTTAGCAGTGTCTGTAGATCTCACGTCCAATAGGAGTGAGGTTTAGGGTCGTGGTAGACTACGAGTTGTAATATGAGAGTGGACCAGTTTGTGAGGACATTTTCATTAGTTCTCTTGTGTACATGGCTGACGGACGCAGTTACACTCGCATCAGTCTCGAAACACGCAGATGCATTATCGAAGCATTCAAAAGGAGTGACGACTGGCGTATGGTTGCCCTTGTGAACGGAGTCAAGTGTAATACCGCTTAGTTTAAACAGGGCTAACTTCCAAAAGGTACGAAGTGTAAAATCAATTTGTGGCTGCTCTGAATAAAACATTCTACGTTCACTAAGAAGGTGGGCGTTTTCAGTTATGACCCCATCGTTTAACCATTCATCGCCTGCATACAGCATCGTTCGGCATGACCAACAAAGCTAGCGCAGTGATCCCCTGTGACCTCGCACATAACAGAGATGACTACTCTTTCCAGGGTCTTCATTGTCCACTCCTGCTGACTTTCCACCCCCTGAGGATCTCCGTTTATTATTGTCTCGTAGTGCACCTGTAGTTATCTTTTAACTCTTGCCTTCACGATGTTCCACACATTTTCAGTTGGATTTAACATGGGCGAATAGGGTGCCAGTCGTAAGAGATGTCCTCCATTATATAACTCTTCAGCAAACACATTTTCCGGATCAGTGTGGCACGATGCATTGTCATATATCTGCACAAGGCCTGACATGGGTGTGCTGATCTTCATCTGATTTAGCAGGGCTCGTAGCCAGTTCTTGCAATCGTTGGTGTTGTATGCTCCTCGTATAGCCTACTATCGAACTTGATGTCATAGCTCCAATCAAATGGGGATTACGGCCTCGGTTGTTTGTTACGGAGATTCATGCTATGACCGTCCCATTGACGTCGTACAGAACAAATTGAAATTTGTCCAATCTATCCAGCAAATATTCTTTGAATTTGCATAGCATTCCATCGGTCGATATGCAAACAGTCGCCGTAACTCCAAATTCTCATTTGAGTTCATGCCAACGGGCACTTGGCACAGTTTGTTGACAGTTATGCGTCGGTCATCCAAGTATCGACTGATTGTTCTGGTTGACAATTCCGGGTCGCATTATTTGCTGTATACAGCAGGGTGGATAGGCGAAAATGTGCTACTGCTGACCGCTCCCCCACTGTCCTATCCAATTTAGTTCTCAGGCCCCTCCCGACCTCCATTTCTGATAGTTACTCCATAGGTCCCACAATAGATGTAGCTAATCATGGTAACACTGAGCCAGTAAGTTCCGTCTTTTGCCATTTAGCTTCAGGCCTCCTTCGTCCCTTGCTTAGACCCAGAATGCGAATTAATGTAGGTGCCTCCAATGTCCGCACTCTAAAACGGATAGGTCAACAGACCGCTCTCGCACGAACGTTAGACTCATTATATGTCGATGTTTGCTGTATCTCGGAAACTAGAATCCAGGACAGCAGTCAGCGTATGGAACTAACAGCACCCGCATTGTCTACCCGATACTGGTTATACACTTTGGGTGACTCCACAACCGCTGTTACAGGTCAGGCTGGAATGGGTATAGTCTTAGCTCGACGGCCGCAGCTGCATTGATAGATTGGATTCCTGTTAACAGTAGACTTTATGTTGTCCACTTAACAGGTTCGGTTAAGGCCAGTTCTAGACGCAAGACTTTCAGAAAGTTATTCATTGTATCTGCTTACGCTCCTACTGACTGTAGTGACGTCGGTGACAAATGCGCATTTCACTCGGATCTGGCCGTTCTACTTCGGTCGACATGTGGCTCTGATATAGTCGTTCTGGCCGGAGATATGAATGCTCAGGTCGGTCGCCTTAGTGAGGCTGAATCTCGTTTAGGTGGCAGGTTTGGGATGGCGTC
>JTDE01000613.1:56251-70918 GCA_014338405.1 Paragonimus skrjabini miyazakii
AGCTCTAATGAGAGCGAAACTCGAGTCTAGTGCTTCTTTTCGAAAGGGGCCGACTGGATAGTCTATGGGAATGCGACAGCTGCGATCAATTGTGGGTGATGTTCAATCTATACTTATGAGTTTGTAGTAGCTAAATTTGTCAACCAATATTCAATTATTGGCAGTGAACTGATGCGTTGTATGCACTGTTTTTTATTCCGATATTTTTTCTTGTAACATTTGCTTTGATGTGAATAGAACCAAGAATTCCAGAAAAACACCGTACATGTTTTCACAGCGCAGTTCGCTGGAAGTCAAATCATTTTGTGAATTGGTGTAGCTCAGCTCACCTCTAAAAATCCATTTGTCAGGTAATTATTTCAAAAATGTAATGATTAATCCAGTCAATCAGACTAAAGTTTTACACATTGACTTGATGGGTTCCATCAAGTTGTTGGATGGCACAAGTTTCTTTCGGATTATGAGTAACTTAATTATGACATCTATCAGACTTTTGCTCTATGGTATGCACAATCCATAGTTCAGCGGATGCAAATTAAGTAAAAGTCTCACAACCTGCTGCAAATGAATGCAAGCATTTAAGTGCAATGTAAGGTCAAATGTGATAAACCGATTGAAAACTGTATGACTCACGTCAATGGGATCTTGTCCAGCTGCCTTCAACCGTGTGTACATTTTTGTATAGATAGTGTCCAACTGTTCGGATAAAATGCAATATTTTCCCAAGTATTCTATTGGATCCATATCTGGTTTACAAGGCATATATGAACAGTACCCAGGTTGTGCTCACTTTTCAAATCTCCCAAGTTTAGTGGTAGCGTAAAACGTACAGAACTGTTGGTAGATATCATTTGTCGTAGGGTAGATTGTTTTATGTTCGCGGTGATGTACTGCAGAAGTAGTCGAGAGAAGCAGACTAAAAGCATCTTGACGAAACACACCAATTCCAGTGATATTTATCATTTTCAACGTTCAAAATAAATTCGACTGACAAAACATTATCCATTCAGACACAGTTGTAACAGAACTGATTATACACAAATGACCTTTTTAATTAAGTGTGTTTGATAATGAAACTTAGTGAATAAATTCCGGGGATTAAGGTTGCTCCACATTGAGAACCACTCACACCCGATCACGATAGTCTGATTCACAAAAGTCTTATGGTTAGTCCATTTCGAAAGGAGGCATCAGACTTGAACTTTGATCCTATAAGAGCTCATCGTTAGCCCATATCCTCATCCGGATCACAAGTTTCATTC
The DNA here is from genome assembly GCA_014338405.1 of Paragonimus skrjabini miyazakii. Taxonomy (NCBI): domain Eukaryota; kingdom Metazoa; phylum Platyhelminthes; class Trematoda; order Plagiorchiida; family Troglotrematidae; genus Paragonimus; species Paragonimus skrjabini miyazakii. Next base: position 57,514 of record JTDE01000613.1, read on the forward strand.
CGTTTTGTGCGCTTTTGGGGCTCGCGTGTTAACCACAAAGCTAGTAACCTCGTAATGAGCGTTGATAAATAATTGTACCCAACGGTACGGTCACAACTTTGGGTGAATAATGTTTAGGCTGCCCGGTCATTTTGAAAAAAAAATGAACAGAATGTATCCGTTCAATTCAATCATTAATCCCATGATCAGAACTTCTAAGTGAGATTGAAGCTGCTGTCTTCAGTGAACCGGTAGATGTTTGTAGAGTTAGGTTATTTCAAACTGAACACAACGCACACCTGACTGTAACCTTTGTGTTGAGGTAAGCCTTCCATGTAGCCGACTGCAAAAACAACACTGTACTGTGGTTCTCCTGTTAACAGAGCTCATCGTAGAAATGAAAATCCAGTCTAGTGTTAACTTTCGAGGTGAATTATCTAGAAGTTTTGTGTGAATGCAAAGGTTATGATCAAATGTGAGTGGCGTTCAATTTGCAAACATCAGTTAACTTGAAAATAATTAAACAATTATACTTTATTGGCCCTGGTGGACTCCTACTCTAATTGATTGAGAAATACCACTTGGAAAGTCAATCTGCCAGATCTTTCGGTGGATTTCATTTGACACAATCGAACTGGTAAATGATAGGGTTCAAATGTTAAAGTTCTGGGCTTTTGAAGTGAATTCCTCGCTCAGCTGATAGAAGACGTGTCGCATCTGGGCATGGTCTTTTTCGCTGATACAAATCCAGCTGAAATCAAAATTGTCAAAATTAGGGCTCTTTTAATTTAGGAAATCTGCCTTACCACATATCGGTAATTATCAGAGAACGTTTAATATGCTCAGACTACTGACCAAAACCTAGTAGTTAAAACTCTGATCGTTTGGGACACTAAGCGTAAAAATGATCTGTGTTAAAAACAAAAAGAAGTTGCTCATCCCTCACCTTTTCATATGCAAATGCTTCATCACCGATGAAGTCGAACATGCCCAACATCCATGTCTGTCTTCCTTCCAGTGACTTTTTATCCTGTGAATTCCCACAAAAACGCACAATTTAAGTGGTATACTAGTGAGTTCCGTGAAAAATAACGCAACTAAAGAAAAAACAAAATATTTTTGAACTTGAAAATATCATGCTGAAAGTGCCAGTTATATTGTGAGTACGGACAAAGGAGAAATGAGAGCGGTCCGAAGTCAGTATAGTATTGTAGCCCGACTACTTGTTTCTACTAGAAAGGCGCTGGATCATGTAACCTGAGTGCCAGCTGCGATCGGAATATCCGTTTGATAAATATCTACAACAAACTGGGGTGCTTTGACTCTGATGATTAAATTCATGATATTGGTTTTGATGTAATTCGTACGACACGGTTTGTGTCGTTTCTGATGTACGGCGTAAGTAGCTTGATGAAGACGTATGAATTGACTGACTGTAGGCAAGTAATCTGTATTTAAGACTGATCCCAAGTATGGGTCTAGTATTGATCCACCTTCTCAGTTATTTATACTGTTTCCGTGGCTGGTTAGAATCCTGTCAAGGACTGGAGTTTACCCAGTTGGTTCTCACATAAACTAACAAAGGTGCCACACTAAGTAGTAACACAGTTTCAATGATCAGCATTGGTGCTTGTAAGCTCCAGTTTGAACCGTTTAGGAATTTTGTCAATTTTGGGCGATCCTCTAAATCATTTGGTGAATTCCATGTAGAATCTACGGACGAACAGGTGATTGAATCCAAATATGAAATTTCTGAGCTTCCAACTTGACCTTATTATTCGGCTGGTACAGCACTGAATTCACTTGGACGAGTTGTTTCTCTCGCTGGTTCGAATCCTACCAAAGCCCAGATTTTCCTTAAATAGATCTCTTTTGACCTACACATAAGAAGATGCTTTCCTCAGGGGTTGGTCTTAAGACCAATTCATTTTTTTTCTGGCGGTGCCTTCTTCGAGTACCACCTAGGTGAACACAACTTGCCTTGTATTACACAGAACGAAGTGTTGTTACGACTACATTATTTATGAGAATCCCATCAGGTTGAAAGCAAATGCAGTTCGTATCTGGCAAACATATCAAACCGGACAAAATTTGTAAACCAATGTAAAGTGTAACTGCCGTCGGACTTAAATGCTAACCAATTCGAACGGAGTAACTTATTCAAACGCAGCAGTGATCAGTGTGGAACAAAGAACGACCAATCAGATCGGGGTCAAGAAAATAAAAAGTAGCCCATTCACTTGAAGGACAAACATCAACCAATCAGATCCTAGATGAACATTAAACATCAACAGGATGTGGTCAATCAGACTCCAGGTCAAGTGCTCAAAAGCCGTAGGAAGGTCAAATTACAAAGGCAACAGGAAACAGCGGTAATTCTAGTCAGTCTTTAAAAAAAACCAGTTAGTAACCAGTCAGAATTTAAATCCAAGTGTGGACTCATTCTGGTATGTAACAACAGGCATCCAGTAAACTTCTCCAGTCTCCACTCCTAAACCTGTAGGCCCAAACACTTACGCACTGGATGTGACACATCGTTTAGTGGTGATATATCCACAAACTAAATGCCAATTTCAGGAAGCATCTGATTACCTACGTTGTTTATGGGAACATCATGATCTCCGATTCTGGGGGCGAATCCTACCATCACTGGCTACGCATATTACCTTTAAGCCAACAGTTGTCCACGATGCACTGAACAATGGCCACTTGTTGCCCAGGCATGAATATTCGCGGTAATAGACGACAACTTCACTCTTTATTTGGTTGATGACATCATCTACATCTGTGTACCTGTTAGCAGAAAACAAGTGACTAATTTACCACTGAAATTAAATGTCGACTTCATTAACCGTTCGACTCTGTAACATGTTTTTCTCTGATTGATAGCTAGTAAGATTGATGCAATAATTTACATTGTTCTATTATCTGCGTATTGGGTGGTTATTTGTCCGTTCACGTCAGTAAACTTGGTAGCCCCAGACAACGGTGTATTTATAAGTGACACTTACAGATGCCATTGTATGAGGTGTCCTGCGAGTTTTCGACCAGCAAGGCATGATAAGCATAGACGAGTCAACGGTTACCATGTACTGCGGATAGGATCAGTGCTGACCGTCGTTTGCACACGAGATTTTAGCATGACACGTTCGTGAGTCCACTTAAAATCTGGGTCAATCACAGCACCCTATACGAGTGTTACACAGAGAGGATTTCGTGTAGCATCACACATCCCATCCGATTTGAGCGATCGGTAAATACCTTAGTCTTACGTCCCCTTCTGTAGTTATGTTGACGAACGTAGAAAAAAGTTGAGTGCACAGTGTCAGTGATATTGTAAAAAGTTTACTCTAGTGTTCCATTGTCACTGTCCACTGTTTACTTTCTGTTTCTGTTATTAAAGCAACATGATATGCTCAATGAAACTGGGATTAGTGATAACTAAAAACATCCCGAAGATCATGTTTAGTTAATGATCACTTTGAAACACAGCAATGGATTATCTTTTCAATTTTCCGGTAAATTCTACATGTAGCTAATTCTTTGAACTCTTCAGCGCCCATGTTTGACCTTGATGTTCTGGGTGTGCATCACATGGTGAATGGTTATCCTACTGTATATCGAACTGGTATCACGCTGATGAACGAATGGGCGTGTCCCAATAATAAATAAAGAAAAGTGTGGGAAAGTACACAGCTGAGGGCATTTGAGGGCACAATAGTATAACTGAACTTTTTGCTTGTGGTGAGAGTGAACAGTGTGACTTGTAAATGCTGCATACCAAATTGCAATCACGTTGAATACACCTTTCAGTTGTTTGGTTTACCTAGTAAACCAGTCAAAATTACCAATGCTTATTGAAAGGGTGATTCACATATAATGGTTCAAAACACAAAATACAACGTGAAACTACGAGCGAGCTGAGTATTGACCATGATAACAACACCTAATTGGTTCACACTTATGTGCACTTGATCTAGGGTGAGGGGAAAAGAATAAAACCATTGCTTATGGAAGTAAGAATTATTACATCACCAGTTAAAACCCAATTGTAGCTCCCCGTTTTCAAAAATCACGCACGCTGTATCACTACTTGAATACTAATAATGAAATTAATGATGTAACAATTTGATGAAAGCGAAACTTTTCTAGCAGAGTGAGCTTAATTACAATTTGTTTAACAGAACGAAGTGAACATGAGTCAATATTCTGTGGAATTCTGATAGTTTAAGTGTTTGAAGTCTGTTCCGCAATTACAGGATCATCCTTCTTGATTAAATATTCACAAGAGTTTGGTTAAAACAACGCATAACATAATTGGAATAAAGTCGAGTTTCTGTACTCGTGGAACCACCTGAATTGGCTGCTTCATCCCGTGATCTTGTTCTATCCCAGCAAGTGCAAAGGCGAGTGCCCCCGGCGGATTTTAAAAAAGAGCAGATTTCGATATTATGTGCGATGAATATCAACAGCTGAAGAACTGGGAAACATTTTGGATGGTCAAAATCTGTGATGAGTCTGAAGCTAACAAAACTAGTAAACGGACAGATCAGAGCAGATATTTCACACGTAAAATGGAAGGAGATGTTCCACTTAAGGTATTAGTCGGAAGCAGTTGCCTAGTACTTAGTAAACAAAAGTCGATGTTGAGGTTTCTGGCTAGTCAATCGTTGTTGGGAGTTTAAATACTCAAACGAATCTCAGTGCTGTCGATAAATATTGAAGGATCATAGGAATAATCTTGTTCTTTGGCAATCAGAGCACAATCTTGAACGATCTGGATGGTTGGGGTTCTTACTCACACAACTTGTATAACATCTTGTTGTAAAATACAATTCATAGTCAATTTTGCTGCCCTGAGAATTCTTAATTTCCTGAAGCATTATGAGAGTAGATGTCCCATATAACAAAAAATGGTAATTCTGTGACTGAACTCTTCCAATCTTTCCGTTTTCATAACAACACTATGATGACGTTGTATTGTTGCAGAAGAACAGAGGGAGGTTTTAGTGAGCGAACAGAGTTTTGGATAAGAAATAACTTGGATTGGTCATAATAGCAAACCAACTTTGGACAGTAAACAGAGGTGACCAATTCTTTTACAATAAAATAATTACGTTGGATCCTAACTAACCTTTTGATGATAACTTCCCATTTCGTAAGTTTAGACTTGAACCACACGTCAGTATTACTTCTATCATTGTCATATGGAAAAGGAGGTCACCCAACAAAAATTCCTGATAAGTATAGCCAGAAAGCAGATGACTTTATTATTATGAAACTGTGTTTATTTATAAGGGACATTAATTGTTGGCAGTAATGTACATCACCACACAACATTAAAGAAATAGGTAAGTGATGAACAGGTCACAGTTTAATAATGAACAGTACCCCACAAAACCCCATTATTTAGCATTCTGTGTCATTGCTGTGGGCGTAGCGAATCGATGAATCACTAATTAATGAGCTGGTCTGTGTTGACACTGACAAATCACACCGTCGGTTGAGTCACGCTTTAATCCTGAGTCAGTAATTGGTAACAGCATTTTAACCAAGGTCAATGAATGTGAGTTAATAAGTCAGGTTGTGGGGTGGCATACTTTCAATTGATTCTGAACGGTGTGCTTATCGATCGTAGCCTTTGGGAACTTTTACTCCCTATCATTTTATAACTCAACGAGTGTGGACGATAACACGTATGCAATACAAGCTTTAGGACAAACCATAGATTAGTGGTGCGATAAAAAGCATTCTGTGCAGCGGTTAGGTTAATACATTTCATTTTTCCGTAAATTTGTTAAAGTTGTCACTAAAAATAGTGATATGAACATCATATACGGAATAGTATGAATTAATAAAAAATGGTTATTAGTTGCTTTTATGCATTCCAATTTGCTGTACAACACAAATTTGATATGTTCATGTTGAAATTGATAACAGGGTAAAACAATCTATATACGACGGTTGTGGATTGTAATGTTCATCCACGGGAGGATTCATATCGTAGTAGCCTAATCGTAGCATCAAGCTTCAGTGTGCAGCTTCAATGCATGTACCGTTGAATGCCCCTCCGGAAAACCGCATATAGAGACAAGAGCATCGCTTGTTGTGCACATGGAAGTCCGTGAAAGTTGAATGTTTTTTTTTTACTGGAGAATAACTGAGATATCTAATATTTACAGATAGGTGTTTTGCTCCTGGTGATGTATCGGTTTACAGCATATAATGGTTTCCACATAAAACTAATCCCTGGTGCCAGCAGCTTTCTGGACACGACACTATGTCTCGAACTGGTTAGTAGTATATTATTTAGTTCCGACATGACCACCATTTTTACACGATTTGTTAAGGTCCCCTATGTTTCTGAAACAACGAATTACAGCTCATTCAGTGTTGATTCATAAGATTGTATAATGTTTGCCATCTTCGAGTAACTTGTCCGAAATGCAAGGCCATTGCAGTTAACAATGATAGACTGGTATCATTAGCTCGTCTGAACCATATTTGATCTGAACTGTTTATAATATGCAGCATTCACGTCGTATTTAGGAACTAACAACTGTGCGCAAGAATGTTACATTAAAGTCGAGGTCGTGGAGTAGGTGGTTTTAATGAATCGTGAACTGAAACATCTGGTATTGGAAGTCTACATCTGGTCGATGTTCTGAAGTATAACGTGAAGATATAACTAGACCACCAGTTACGCAAAATTAAGTCAAACAGTGTCAGAGTAGGAAAGATAACTTTGTGTAGTAACGGCGTTGATTTGCTTTCGTTGAAAGTCACTCGAGTTGTTCAGGGACGGCCAGTTAAATCGACGTTTATCTCTTTCATCTGATGAACTCCTTGGATGAACTTTAATCTTGTCAAAGGCTTATCGAAAATACTTCTGAACGCCCTGATTTATCCATCCAGTTGACCGTAACCAAATTCATCTCGACAAAAATTTGTCAGGGTCCAGGAGTCATTTTGTTGTTGTTTTGTTTATCATCAGTAACGATAGTAGACATACATCACGAGATGTTAACATTTCGGTTACTGTCTTCAGTCACGAATATAAAACATTAGAATATATGGGACATGCAGAAAGCGACAACAATAGAAACAATCAACGACTGAGTTTACGAGAAACAAGGAATGTTATCGGTTCCAGGGGATTCAGTGTTTTAAGTTTGTTTATCAAACAGCGTTCGTGAGAAAATTAAAGTTAAGTTTCCGCAAATTAGCTGAAGAATGTTTATCTGTGATCATAAGCATAGTAAACAATGGAACGAAATTGACATAGATCAATACATCCGATAAAAAAGTCGTGTTTTCATTCTTGTGCAACACGTTACCTTAGCGTTTTACTGGAAATTTGTGGCGATGTCCGTAAACGCTTTGGCTTCTACTGTCATTAAGCCTATGACTGTCCATTCATAGACACCCTGTTCTCAAACAAACACAATTAATCGGTCTTCAAGTTTGATCGTATACCTGCCAGAACAATTTATTCAACAGCCCTCTGGTGACAATAGTTTGGCGTTCCGAGAGGATGTTTGTGCACAAGTGGATGTACACTATTGGTAGGCTTTAAGATTGAAACTTTGGTTAGACTGGTTTCATTCACATCGAAATCGTGAAACAACAAGCTAAAATGTAAAAGGTGTGATCAGTTGTAGAGGGTGTTCTATTAATCAATTCACACAACTAATGATTTGCAATTGAAAGTTGATCATGCGAGTTTAAAATGGTTTCCGTCCCAGCCTAACTGAAAAATCCTCGTCACATACATAACTGGAAGTTAGCAGAACGGTAAATGGAATTCACCTGGTGATGGTTGGACAGTCTGTGCATCACACACAAACGGTTGTGATTGAACAATCGAACGCAGTGTGTTAATCATGAACATGGGAGTTATGATCAGTACGCTAACTTCAGAAACTCGCAGGTTGGCACTACTGTCGAGGTCTAACCAACCGGTGAAACCCTATGAGACTATCTGGAAATCCAGTCTGAATGATAAACCACATACGTATGAGCTAGAACAGACTATACGTTGCACATGAGATGAATCACTTTTGAGTTGCAAACTTAGAAATGCATGTTTCTTTTGAAACTTTTGAATTGACTCATTTTTGTTATTTCTCCCGTTGTCAGCCTCACAGCATTCTTCAGTTTAACTATTTCACGGCAAAGTTATTTCTAGTATCTCCAGTGCTATCACAGGCTTACTAAGGATGTTGATACGTTTGGCTTGATGGCGCGGAAGTTTGCTCATACCACGTTTGTACGCAGTCACACTAAAACTGACGAAGTGACTATGTTGGTCGTTGCATACCGTGAAGCGACAAAATGATCACCGTGGCACACTATCCACGCCTCTAGTCATGCGTAGATCTATAGATGTTAACCTGTTGTTTGATTCACTTTGATGAGATAAAACGAGGCTTGAGTAATTATTGGTACGATTGTATAGAAAGAAGTCAAAATAAATTTTGGCCAAAATTGAAATTGCGCTGACGTATCAGTAGACATTGCCTTTCAGTCATTCTATAGACAATATCCACTAGGTTTGCATCTGATAGAATGCCAGTTATGTTGTATATTTTTTTAGTGCACATAAGACTTACAAAGGATTAACGTGAAACATCTATTCCAAAATACTTACTGGAGTTAAAAGTTGAACAGCCTCATGGAAAAATATTGGTGAAGATAAAATTAACAGTGATGGAGTATAGGACTCAAAAAACGTGGCGTATAGTATCTGCTTATTCACTTCGGAAGATCAGACAACACTGCGTTGACATTTAGTTGAATATATCCAAAATGTTTATTGACAAAGTAACAAATCTGTGATTAACACAACTTTTCATTCTCAAGATTGTGTGTATTGAGATGCATTATTCTTACATGCATTTCGTACACTTCAGAAGAAAGTTATAGTTCTGATTTTGTAAATCAAATGAAACCATTTGGCAAGTGGCGTAAAGCCCAACTTAAAATCTACCCTAGTTGATATGTACGCGAGTGTGCAATCTCGTTTGCCTTGAATCATCAAAGAACCAATTCTTCACAAACGGTCCACAGGTTGCTCAAAGTTTTATGCCTTTGGTTGCCAAACCTTTAATATCAACAGATGGTCAAACTGACTCGACTGGCCGAATCAACTTACCATTGCATAAAAGTAGACCACAGTTACACTGCGGTGTAATGTGCACAGTAGTGGTCGATACCACTCAGCGGGTTGCCATGTTCTCGTTATTGTGCTACCTGACTTGGATGTATGCACGTCTACTCTCTTCTTTTATTTGATTTGTCTGTTGAATATAGTAGGCATTTTCCATGTCTCCGAATGAAATGAGTAGAAGTATGCTAGCATACCTCTGGTGTTGAGTCATATGTTGGATGGATGAACAATTTTCTGGTTGTCCTGAACTTTCCATTAAACAGAGTGGATCAGTTTCGTCTGCCTAATTGGGACCCTCACCTTCACTTAAATTGCTGGCTAGGAACGCTGTCAGAGATGACAATATGCGGAAATCAGTCGCGTATCTGCATTTATATAAGTTTTAGTTTTTACGTCTAATCTTCTTCCGTTGAACTTTAACCTTTCTTTTTTCTCCGAAGATGTTTCACGTCAATGTTGAAATTAGCGGTAGCCCGAACCATAGTACCTTCTAGTTAGTCTCCAGGCCGATGTGATGAAGATGAGGTCAATACCATTTTCTAATGTCACTGTCTTAAGTACGATGGTTATATACATACAGATGAGCACTTTGTCATGTATTGTAGTCCCCACCTCAATTTCTGTGTAACATCACTCGATTTCTTGATATTGCAAATTAATCCTCCGTTGTTGGATATTGAAGTCGTTTGATATGCCTGATAAGTAACCAACCTCCAATATATGCCCAAGATTTCGAACTTACCAACTCGAACGAAAATGGCTAACTAAAGATCTGATTTTATCAAGTCTAGTATTGTCATTTCCCCCTCACATTTTTCACTTCACCCCTCTCGATAATCTGAAGATATATTTCACTCCTATATTAGCACTTTTGACAAGTTAGTTTTCGTATAAATATGTTTAGTTTCCTGCTTGCTGTACGAAATGCTCCCAGCTTCGTACCTAGTTCACTAGGTCTGGGAAAACTGTTGATTCGGAGGTGGAACATCATTAATATAAATATCCATTGATTACTTCCATGTTTCTCCGAAATAAAATATTCACATTAATTTTTAAACACAATTCAAATTGCTTTCATATACGGATTTGGGTTGCCGTTTTAAAATAAATAGCAACTCTAACAATGCCGACATTTAGGTGTGTCTCTGTTACTGACTGTCAGACTTGTGATAACAGTCAATGTGTGTCAGATTATTTTGCTTGAAAAGCTGGAACGTTTGATTACAGCTCAGTGGGGCTATTTCTGAGATAACAATCTGTTCACCTTTCAAGCTTTGACGGGTTTGGTGTCATATGACTTATCAGGTTATGTTGATTTGAGATAATCAAGCAGACAAAAGCTTGACATGAAATACTGTATGATAAACAAGATTCTGTTTTAAAATCGACACCTTGTTTTGTACACAAATTAATCGGTTTCGGACAAAAATTTAATTTCATTAACGTCTGCGAATTAGTATCGCTTGTATTCTTACACAGATTACATGTGAACAAAGTGCTTGAAAGAGAACGTTTTTTTTTGATTCACATACTTCCACTGTTCAGTTTATTCAGTGTAACAGTGCGACTATAATTAAATTTCCCGGTAGATATCATATAAATTGATAAATAGAATAATGAGGTGATGAAGGAACTAAGTGGAAGGTCGTTGTGCAACCACGTGACGCAGGATGAAACTTCATGTACGTGTGTCTAGGTCAGGCTTCCGTGAATGTAGTAGATGTGTTACGTTGACAATATATGAATGTTCTGACAGCGTTTTATCAAATATATTTCCACTTTGAAAAAGTTGACGGTATGTTTCACAGATTCAGCAATCTAATTAAGTTATCTTCATGAACAATTTGATCAAATCATCATCAAATTATCCTCACAACATTTTGCTGGCGGTCTATTTTACTTACCTTTAAAATCGGTAGTAGAAAATCATCGATTTCTTGTGGAACGCTACTTTCGTTTGCGTCAACGAGGTTTTCCGGACGTTCTCTATTTTTAATCTGTTCAATAATAAAATTAATAATCACAGGTTAATTGCTTATTTCCTATAAACTGAACCAAACCACTGAAATTATTCCGTGACTATTGAAACTGAAAGTTACGAAAGTTAGCAGCTACCTTTATATTCCTTTTGTGACTAATTTAAAACTTATTTTGTGTCATTATTTCATAGAACGGATAACGTGGGTTAGTATTGGTTGCTCTCACAGCTGTTACTATGAAGGACAAGAAAATCGATTGCATTGAAAGGGTGGGTATTCTGATAGGAGGCAATCACTTATATTTTTGTTGTTATAACGGTTGTTGTAGCGTTTAGAGTAATATCGAATAAGTAGTATATACCTACTACAAAATCGATATTTTGCCTTCTAATAGCATTTCCTTTTAACGAAATAACTTTTAACGGTGTGTGTTTCGTTGTGAGTGAACCAATGCATGTGTGTGCATTATTCTATCAGCTTAGAAGTGAACAGAGTGATTTACACCGATTACTAGTGCAATTTTACTCCTTTACCCTCACTCAGAACTGTCAACCTTTAATTACGTCCACTGGTTTAATCTCTACTCATCCGGAGTGAGTGGTGCAATTTATAATTCATATTTATTATCGTTTACTTTGTAGGCATGAACTATGTTGAATATGGGTCATCTATCTATTCGCCACTTTGATTGCTCAGGATAAAAACGGCTGGTAGCGGAGTGGAATATAACAGGTGGTTTAATGAGTCACCTCATAAGGCCGATTGCCTACCTTAACGACTTAGCCACAATAATTCGCCTTCATGGAACACCACTGAGATTATACTGACCAGACCGATATCACAATCGTCGATCTGTGGACACAGTTATCTATCTGCGTGACTCTTTCAAAGAAGCGGCGGGAGATAAAACAAAAGAATACCACAGGGCTTTTCGGCGGTAGGCAACGAAGCGTCTTCCTAATAACTGTTATCAAAGGCGGATCAACTCGCTGTTGCTATTTATGTTAATAGAAACATCAACGTTTTCAGTGCAAACTTAAACGGAGTATTCTATCAACCTGTTGTTAAACTGTGTATGGGTGTGGTATTCGGTCAAAGGAAATTGTGTTGGCTATTTGAGCTAACCTACCGATGGTTCAGTCAAAGGGGATAATATTTTTCAAGGACCATCATTCTATGTCCAATTGACATCAGTTAACTAATGCTAAGTGTCCGAGTGTCTGTCTAGACGACGTGTTGTAAGAGCATTCGCATTTATGTACACGAGTAAGCACTACAACAATGAAGCCTGTGGTGCGAAACAAGTTGCTTCAGATTCAAATACATTCAGCCAGTCGACTATTCTAGAATATAGTAGATAACCATACAACTAACGTAATATGAGGAGATAAAGATGCCTACCTTGGAAATCAGCTAAAATTGAAGTAAATTTACTAAATTTAATGTGCGCATTTCATAAGCTGTTCACTGTCGAACATCTAAGAACCTACAGTTATCTTTCTAAACCGTAAATACGTAACTTCAAATGTATATTCAGAAGCAGAGGGGAGTTAAACCGCTTCACATGATACATTTTGCAGAGGCTTACAAGGTACTTTTATGTCAATAGTATGTGAAAGGTATGCTACCTGACTGACCGCCCAGACTGTTAGAACACACTTCCACACCCACATCTCTCCCAGTAAAGATTAATTATAGGGTGTACGAAAAATGCCAAAAATGACTAAGGTGCACAATCTTGTGAGTGACTTCAAACTGACAACAATAATTTTGTCACTTTGTATAAAACAGACTCATGGACGGATTAGAGTTCAATTTTCAGCTCAAACCAGTAAAGTTACTTTTGTATTCACTCCTACTGTTTGTGATACAACGGAAATTTCACGTGATCGTGGTAGACAGGTGACATTGTATGCGTTAATTACTTTATGTAACGTAGATTTGAACAGATAAGTCAGAAACAGTTTTTTGCACGATGTATCTCTCGAACACATTTCGCTGCATCTCGTCAGGTACATACTGCAGTCTGTGTGTTTATATAGCAAAGTACAATGGGCGTTGTGAAGCTAAACAACAAAATCAACAACCACACCAACACACGCGCACTCACGCACATCCATACACATCAATTACCAGGGCAATTTGGTACTGACGAACAAGTCTTTCTGTACACAGAGGGGTGGCTTCCATTTGTTAATTGCTACCACCTCCACGAACCGGAGAAGCCTTCGATTTTTTGTTGCGTAACGTATCCGAAACGCCTTCTTCAGGTACAGTT
>JTDE01000613.1:71127-109854 GCA_014338405.1 Paragonimus skrjabini miyazakii
GGTAGCGGTGTTTTCAATGGTGGTGTTGGGATTCGGGTGGTGGTGAGCAGCATGACTAGTTGGGCTGCATTGGCTGCATTGAACTTTGCTATATAAACACACAGACTGCAGTATGTACCTGATGAGATGCAGCGAAATGTGCTCGAGAGATACATTGTGCAAAAAAACTGTTTCTGACTTCTCTGTTCAAATTTGTAACGGGAAAAGGTTGCTTTGCTTTTCTGTAACGTAGATTATCTATCTGATTCCTTCACCATTCATTATTGAAGAGACTTAAGTTTCCGGTTTTCGTCACATTGACGAAAATGGAACATTGGAAATTGTATTAGCAGCTGACATTACACTGATCTACGAATAATGCCTTCTACTTTTGTCTGTTGATTGGGCGGTGGCTATTTTCACTCGTTCTGTTACACATGTTAGTTCCGCGTGATCAGTTGCCAAATGTAAACAAGCCTTTCTGGTACCACAAAGTTGACTGGTTTAGTTTATACACAACAGATCGGCATGACAGTAAACAAATGAATGCGAATTGATTCTTTTGACAGCAAACATTTTAACTAAGGTTTATTACAGAGCAACGTGATATGTGTAGATGTGATTTTTTAGACTGCTTCCTGTCATTGTTGCTCATCCACATGGATCTCCAAACAAAGAAGAGCAAACAGTCCTCTCAAAGTTGTTCTGAATATCTTTAGAGAGGGTGCGTTGTTGAGGCCATCAGTGTCATATTTGCCTCCCATGAAACATGCGGTTGCCCGTATCAAGTGGTTCTGGTGTGCTCAGGTTTCAACTGGCTTGGGAATAATTGGTCAAATCAAGTGTAGGTTTGTACGAACTTCTACTCCTCCCCCATAGTAGACTGTGATCTTTTCCATATAGCCACGGCCTTTGTTCTCCATTTTAGTCATGGGAGCGACAAAGTAACAAACAAGATATGTTTTCTATGTCTGAACATCAAGCTAATTATAGCATAGTGAGTGTGAAAAACAGTAACTAAGGTGAGTTATTATCTTACTTACTGACGCTTGACTGACTTTGACCCTTTTGTTACTCACCGAGATACTTTTCAGAGTGTTTATCGAATGCCAAGTGATCGACTAAAAGTGATGAGATTCCGAATGTTGACCGTTGCCGAGGCCATTAGTATTCGAATGGGGCACCATGACCTCTGCGCTCAGGAGAAGTTTGTGCGAACACTTACTCTCCCCTGACCCACAATCAACCACAACCACGATCTAGAACAGTGATTGCGTAACCGATCGCGAACACGTCGTCCGTAACCTCTACTGACCGTTTTTCTGACTCACCCTAGTAACTTTTTTCGGACTTATTGTGTTTTGATTAGCTTGATGTTCAAACACAGAAAACGATTCTTGTTCAATACTTTGTCGTCCTTCATTGTCTTGAGTCATCAGTTATTAGCAGTCCTCTAGCTTGTCAACCAACTTTTATCGTCTTGTTTCTCGATCAAAATTTATTGTAATGGACAGCGTAAGCTAATGTATAACCAGAACTCGAAACCACTTATCATTCGTTGCGTCCGTATTATTGTTTGATGTGATTTAACAGCAGTTCGTTTGTCTTCTGTTTGAGAAGTTGATCTTTTCTCCTAAGGAGCTATCTGACTTACTGACTGCTTCATAAGTTCTGATTGGTTGTGCAACGTTAGTCGTTGTGCTTGACATCACAAATAATGAACGTCTCAGTTCGGTTTTACTGTCTTCAGACTTATGATAGATATATCTGGATTACTGATGAGTAGTCGAGGATTTGGTTTATTTCAGTTTGAACATCACCCACAATTGATCGCAGCTGTCGCATTCCCATAGACTATCCAGTTGGCCCCTTTGGAAAAGAAGCACTAGACTCGAGTTTCGCCTAACGTGAGGTCAATGGCGCTGTGGTAAACACGGTTGCCTCATGAACAACGTGCCCGTGGTTCAAGTCTCGGCAGTGGAGATATATCTGGCTTTGTTAACCGCCCTGAAATACTGAAGTCAGTCGTTGATCTCAGTTATTACTGCATTCTTTAGTTTTCCAGTTTTTGATGAATCTCCCAGTTTGTCCGTTTCGAATCTTCCGTCACTGAATGTCGTTTTACCTCTTTCGGCTGGACCTCGTAGGCCATCATTGCAAACTGTTTCTCTTCAGATATGCTGTTCCAGCTGTACCCCATTCCAATAAATCATATTACCGCTCACCGTAACATTAAAGTTTCTTCCTTCTTTCTATCCTTCATTGATACCCCTTCTCTAGTGCTTATCAATATCAAGTATAGGCCTTACCTTGGTTAATCCAGAAAGTCTATCTAAAAAAAAACCGCCGCAATAGTTCAGCATTACCAGGTAGACCTTTTCATCATGATTAACTACATCAACCGCTGCCTCCTGCTGATTTTCCTCCGGTTCTTCACTTTGTCATAGAAAACCAAAACGAATGAAAAAATGAGAAATTCTGAATTAAAATATGAATGATATCTTCTGTTGTACGACGTTTTACCTCTCATAAGCCTCCATCCGTGTCGGCGATATGCTTTACAAAACGGACGTTGCTGAAGTGCGGCTGAGCCTCATCGATTTATTGAAGATAAGCTATAAAAACTATCAATAACGAACGCCGCTGAGCCAGTTTGCTAAACCATCCCTGAGTTTTACTTCTTAGGATGGATACGCTTTTGTTACCGACATCAAGGGACTACATAAAGCCGTTCGCGCATAATCGACACAGAAGTTTGGTGTTCCGTGAACGTGGAGAAGATCTTAGTTGTTCAGATGTTTCACTTTTATAGATGATGGCTGACATTTCCTTTTCTACCTGCGTATACGGATATTTGGCTTCCGTCATTTGCCGATCACAAAAATTAGGCGACTTTCCGTTTTCTATGCACCCAAATCATTATGACTTGTCACAATGCATCTCTTACAAACAAGACGAATCGTGGCGTGCGAGCGTGAGAACTTTGGGGAACAGTCCTTTAACTTTTTAAACAGCCTTCATTAGTTCTTCATTCCCAATTTTCTAATGGATGTTATAATGTTCGTCAGTCCAGGAAAAACTGCTCAAGTAGTCAACCCCATAGTTTAGACGGCTGACTACGTTTGCATCATATGAAGCAGGCAATTATTAGCCCTTCTGTTCATCAACAGCTCAACTTTTATTACGTTTAGTAGCATCGTATGTCGTTGAAAACAACTTACGCATTTTGGAACACGATGTTCTGTAGTTTCAGCCAGCGCCAAAGAAATTGATCAGGATTTTGATTACGATTGTCTAAAATAAACTCTATAGTTAAGCGTTGGTTACATCGTAGATTAGTTGGTGCAAGTTGTCTGTTGTGTGCGCGTCAAGGCCGCCTGTGTAGCCCACGCTTGTGTTAAGACTCAGGCTGTGTTTTGATTGGTCGCTTCTTCAACGACCAACTCCTCATTCGTCCACGCACATAAGAATGACGTTGCAGCTTGTAAATTGGACAATATAATATGTACTTCTACTGAGTCACGAGTTCTGTCTACTGTTGTCATGGCCTGTAAAACGTACTGTTGATAGCACCCGAATACGAATACAACACTAGTGTCGCAACCAGAAATACAACACTGTCCATCGCTTGAAGCAACTGCATTTGTAAAGTCCAGCTAGATAATTTCAGTCCAGACGGTTTATGTACTCGACGATATTCTACAAAAGCTGTGGCGAACCTTGTTTCTGTCGCTGGTTCGAATCCAGCCGAAGCCCTGACTTTTCACAGTTGGGTCTCCTCTAAAATCATAAATCTGCCACACTACTCATTAGTAATACAATTTCTGTGTTCATCAGTGGCGTTGGTGGATTCCAGCCTGGACTGTTTGAGAAATATTGCCTGGGTAGTCCATCCCCTGGATCATTTATTGGGTTACATATGAGACAGTTGGACGGGTGAGTAACCGAGTCCAAATGTGAAATTTCCGAGCTCCTGGCGTGGCTTCGTAGCTCAGCTGGTAGAACGCTTGCTGCGTTGAGGCATGGTGTTTCTGTAGCTGGTTGGAATCCAGCCGTAGCCCTGACTTTTCACAGTCGGGTCTCATCTAAAATCATAAATCTGCCACACTACTCCTTAGTAGTACTTGTTTACTTACGCAGTTTAGCTTCCAACATAATGTGTGTAAGTTTGAAGACAGATCAACGTTCGTGAGTTACTTTGCTTTTGACAACTCCAGCAGTACTGTGGTAAAGATGAGCGGTCACAATATACTGCTTGTGAGTAGTCCGTCGGAGGCAGGTGTTCAGGTGTTTCAATAACTCGGACAAAATACAGGAAGAAAAAGTGAGATATACGCGGACAGAAATGGAGTTTTCCATAAGTGAACGTTACATTGACATCTGTGGCGTACCAGTAAGACTGTTGCATGTAAAGATGTGTTTATATTTGAGGTGGTCGCACTTCTGTATAAGCCATCCGTGTGTGACCAGCGTTCCTGGTTCACAACAGTAGAACTTGTAGCGCTGATAGCCTACAATATTTTATTCCCAGCCCAACAATCATCAATTTTTGGTATGCATCTGTCTGTCTGTACCTACATGCTGTCCTTACTGAAGATTTCAATCAACCTAACCCAGTTGGTCTACTTTAACAATCATACGCACTTCCAGAAAAAGCCATCTATTCTAATGACAGTTAATACTTTTATAACTGGTGATGCTACGGGTCGAACAGACCAGTTTACCAATAATTTTACGCACTCATCGAATCTATCCACTCGAGAACTAAAAACACATGATTGAAGGTAGATGACATTCGAGGTTAGCTGGTAAGCATAAGCGAACGAATCAAAGTAAAATTGTACAAATCTTAAGATTTGGACAGTACTCAAACACAGAAGTAACGTAAGGTTTACCTTAATATAGACAGACTCCAAGATTTCCGTTGCTGTATTTTCGGGGTGTATCACTTCACTTGTAGCGACTCCTTTTGGATTTAACCTGGGATTGTTCCACATATGAAGGTAACAAGGAACATTCTTAATATTCAACCGGTAAACTGTTGGCTGTGGCGCATAAATCAGTCTGAAAGTTCACCATATGACCAGTGATGATCGATTTGGTACAGATGCCTTTTCATTTTTCATTGTGGTCCACGTTGCTAATCGTAGAGTCTGAGTAATCTGGTCGATTTACCGTGATCACAGTATTGTAATGTCTAGGCGGCGACATCGAACGAATGGGTTCTTTTTGACGCATTTCATGCAGGCTTGGCCCAATACCGGTTAGGCGTTTATCTACTATCACAAAATCTGCTAAGGTCTTAACTTAAATCCATCACAGCTTTTGCTCCCCATGCCAAACTATCTCATCATCCAATGCTCTCTGGTCATTCAAAGATAAAGTATTTTCCTATAAACATTCGCATTCTCCTCGCTATCATATGTATCAGCGTCTTGTAGCAACAATATGCCATAATCTTTGAAGTGGACTATTCCTTTCGGATCCGCGTTACAATTCTTTTTCGAACACGTGTGTTATGCAAAAATGATGACTGTATCACTGACCTGAACGCTGTGATACAGGAGTTCACAGATTAAATAGGTATATCACTAGGGCTGAAGAACGAGATCTCATCGCTTGAAAAGAGCTTTAGAACGTGTGAAGACGACTCCGGAACCATGCATACCAATGACAAGACAGACATGCGAACAAACCCAAAACAGTTGCTTTTTGTGTAACCAAGTGGAACAATTAGCATGTCACTGCCCAAAGAAATGTTTCCCTCTTGTTATTCTCTGGCACTTAGCAGGCATGAGATTGCGTTACTAGCGACAGTGTTGGTCGACAAGTAGCAGAAGATGGCAGTGACAGAAACAGTAGTTAATAAATCATTCGTAAACAGGGTAGATGGACCTACCGCTAAGCAAGATGTGCTCAGTGCAAGTTCAGAATCAATTTTAGACACAATAGGAACTCATATTGTTGAAATCCAGATATACATCAATAACAACATGTAAAAGTAACGATGACAAGCATCGGTCTTCTTCTTCGGCCGAAGGTAGCCAAAGAAAGAGCTACTTTTCACGGATGGAAGAAAATGGAGAGGTGTCGGGTGAGTATAATTATTGTAGATTCACACCGGAGTGTTTACTACAAGTTATCCAACAGTGTGTCGCGGAATACACGAACCTGCCCTCTGACAGAACACGGATTCGAGTGGAATGTAGCCCATAAGCGGGAAAACATTACTTACCGGAATTCCAGAAGTGGGGAGGCGGTTGAAGGAGATGGAAGAGATAGGAGTTATGAAACGCCAGGATTGGTGTATTGGAAAGTGAATGAAACGTTCCGATTTTGTATGTTGACACCAGAAAGTTGAACCTCAAGACGATCAGCCATGTGCTTCCAGATATTAAAAACGAAAGAGATTTTTGCCCAAATGTATGAAGTCAAGACAGTATCTTTCGTAGACCGGTGTTCTAATTACTGGTAGTCACCAGTAGCAAGGAAAGAGCAAAAACCACCTTCGTGTGAAAGGACTGTAGTAAGAATCTCTCATGACAAAGTTCCGTCTTTATATACTTAAAGATGTACACGACAAACGTCGATATTTATAAAGTAAACCGAAATTTATTATATTTACTAATGCACCGGATACCGTCACAATGACGGTACGGGGAAGTTGCTAAGGGTCGGGTTCTTGGAACAATAGCCATCATTTACGCTTATCTGATGGAAATGAACCGAACATGATTTATATTTTGGCAGTCTTTTAAAAATGATACGGAACATTAAGTTTCCACTGTAATCTAAAGAAATTTTTTCCGTTATTTGGAAAATGTTCAAAACTGACATGAAAAATCTAAAAGGGAATTACAGGAGTTAACTTAGCCGTATTAACCCAGAAGTATAATCTCTCACCTTTTTCTGCCTCAGACTGAGACGTTGCAACCAGATTTGTGTCCTTCGTATACGTTCAGCAACTGCACTACTGTCAGCGAAACTCAAAGTTCCGCTAGGTTCGTGCCTCCTCTGAGAAGTCCAACCTGAAATACTCGTTCGATCTTGACGGATGCTTTCCCCCGCGCTACCTCTGGATAACCGATTCCTTGAAAGAAACAGGGGACTGTTCTTTACAACCATAATCAAACCACACAGTTTCATGTTGCTCTGTTCATATGAATGAGGTTTTTACGCTGCAAACATTATTCTATGACTTTACTTGAGTTAATGATGATTTGTTTCTGTCGCTAAGCTGCACTCTAGTGGGATACCGTGAAGTTTATTATGTGTACAATAAACCACTGGAAGATCAATAATCAAACGGTGGTGCAAGATTAAAGGTTAATTTTGATGAAGTTCGATCTGTAACTTTTTAACACCAGTTAACGAGGATGAATAAAGTTCATCTCAGCTTGCCAGGTTGTAGTGGTCACAACCACAAAGGAAATGGATGCAAACGAATCACATACAATTTTAATCGTTCTCTCGTAAGTGGTGCCCTCAAATATCGGTCACTGGACAAATGATAGTTTCGGCCTATCCAGCCAGTTTGAGCCTGGTTCAGACCGTCTTTCTAACGGGAAGTCAGGTGTACATGGACTGTTTTATTGCACAACTGGTTTTATGAGCTTATCCGATCTTCCTGGCATGCAATATAAGCCTTAGGCTGGAACCATCGAACCAGCTTCAACTGACTGTCTAATGGGTCCATAGTGGATACGGGATCAAAAGTTCCGCGCTTGCTTTACATTATAGACTGCCTGATCACGTCGCCTGCATCGAACACAGTAGGTCGATACGTTTGTGAAAGATGTGGACACGCCTACTGTTAGAATACGACATACCACGGGGGACAACATTCATCCAGTAAACGCTTGTCTGGTAGTCAAGTGAGTAGGCTCAATTCTTCGGTACATACTATTTGATCACATACTGGGTTATCAATGAGAATTTCTTGTAATGATCTGAGTCCGAACATCTAATCAGGGCGTTACCGACTATGAAACAGGTATGACCGAATTTGGCTGTCGACACAAGCCAATGAAGTGCAGGCAAACAGAAATAACCATCAAGCAAGCTGTGAACCAAAAATGTTGCTTATATCAAGTTAAATTTACAGACCTATACGCCTAACAAGTGAATAATTATATGCAGATCCAATTAACCTACCGTTATTACAGTGGTTGAGCTAGTTGAACATTCAAATAGCGTAGCTATAATCTAACATTTTGATTACAACTGTTGTGTTAACGTCTGAACAGATTACTTGACACAGCCGTGTGCACAGAAATGCTTGCCTCAGTCAAGGTTGATGGTGGAATCTATAACTTCAAGTTGAACATCAACCACAATTGATCACAGCTGTCGAATCCTCATAGACTTTCCAGTCGGCCCCTTTCGAAAAGAAGCACTAGACTCGAGTTTAACTCTCATTAGAGCTCGTCAGTAGTGCATATCAGCGCCACTGGCGGGACTTAAACCACAGACATGCTGTTCATGAGGCAACCGTGTTCACCACTGCGCCATTGACCTCACGTTAGGCGAAACTCGAGTCTAGTGCTTCTTTTCGAAAGGGGCCGATTGGATAGCCTATGGGAAGGCGACAGCTGCGATCAATTGTGGGTGATGTTCAAATTGAAATAAACCAAATCCCCGACTACTCATCAGTAATCTAAAATATCGCCTAGCAGGTTTAATGAGATCGGAGATTTCGACCTGTCTAGGAAGTCCTAATCGCGGGGTTATCGACTGGAGTTAACAGACAGTAACTGTGTCTCCTCTCGAGGCGATCGGGCAACCTGACCATTACTCACAAGCGAAAGTTGTTGAGCGTTCACATATGATAATTCGGTCGTGCCTAACGTGAGATCAATGGCGCAGTGGTAAACACGGTTGCCTCATGAACAGCATGTCTGTGGTTTAAGTCCCGGCAGTGGCGATGATATGCACTACTGACGAGCTCTAATGAGAGCGAAACTCGAGTCTAGTGCTTCTTTTCGAAAGGGGCCGACTGGAAAGTCTATGAGGATTCGATAGCTGCGATTAATCGTGGGTGATGTTCAACTTGAAATTAACCAAATCCCCGACTACTCATTAGGAATCTATAAATATTAGATCGGCGCATGCAAAACTGACCTCACATGACCAGCAATTAAGGTTCCTAATCAAGAATCGGAAAACGTTAAACTATGGCAGAAAACTCTTTTAAGGACTGTTGAATCGGCACGTGACTTCAAACTTTTCACTTTTCATAAAAGGCGGATGACCGTTTGTCTGGACACTACAAAAATGTCTGTGATAGGACGTTATCTTAATCATATTTTTGTATATACGACAAACAGTTTCAATTTTTGTTGAGACGAAAGTTTATTTTGTTTGTGAACTGACCAAATAGGGAAAATTGATGAAGCTTTCTTACTTAACACAAGTTAGTAACAAAGTGTGCTCTCAAACTGACCTGAAAATCAACAGCGCCTTATCGATAATTATTCAAACGTGATACTTTATTAACGTGGTCAACATAAAGATTATATAATCGAAAACTGTGTAATGGTACTTTCTTGAACTCTTCACTCGGTTTCTAAACTAGCCAGTTGGGCAGATCAGTCGAAGCACCAAACCCTACGTTTGCATCAGCTCAAAAATAGTTGGGGGCAACCGAGCTAAACAAACTTTTCAGTCTTATGTGAATGAGCATCCATAACCATTGAGTTGTCTTCGTTTCTCTCCTGCGCATGTTTCTTTGGTCCATTAAGGCTTGCAATCTGTAAATGCAATATAATGGACATGATTGCCTAATCAGAAAGTTGTGTGATAAGTAAAAATATTTAGCGATGCAGGAAAACAATCAGTTTGTCTCTAAATGAAAATGCCAGAAGAAATAGTTTCAAATCACTTAACAAAACTCAAATATATTCACTCTAACTGCCCTAGCGACAATTCGCTCACACCTTATTCTCATAGTCTCTAGATTCATTGCTTGTTCTTACGTCCTCAATATACAGTCACACAGAGGCAACATATACAACTATCTGTCATATGTTCCAGGAGTGAGAAGATAACCTGGCAGACAGTCCGCATTGATTAGTTAGGATTCTAACTGGCTTCAACTCATCAGCGATTAAGCAGGTAAGAGAGATGAAATGCAATTGTTCTAACAGTTGAATTGATAACTCATCGTTCGAGATAAAAACAATAAAACTAACCAGTGAATCAGTCAACCAGTTGACAGAATTCAACATATGTGTTACTGATGATTAGTAGAGGATATGGCTACTTTCAAGTTGAGCATCACTCACACGTAATCGCAGCCTTCAGATTCAGATAGTCTTTCCAGCTGGCCTCTTTGAAAAAGAAACAGATTTTTTCCGGTGCCGGAAGAACTCCAAGTGGTATTACAATAAAGCGACTTCAGGATTACCCTTTCAAATTTCGTCTTGACATTCCCTATTTGATGATTCAAAGTTGGAACGCGGCCAGTCTTGAAGTGTTGAGATTCGACATCGTTCATCAGACGGTGTAGGAAAGGTGCGGTGTAAATTTAGCACTTGATACACGAGTATTTCGAGAGAAAGAGAGCATTACATGTCTTGTCTTACAGGTGAAACACAAGTCGTTTTTATTATCATGTGACATGTGAAAGTTTTGGAAACGGCATTTAATTTTTTAGTTTTCGTAGGTGTTAGATGCGATACCTACGGAATGCCGGTGAACAATCACTCCCAGCGTTTTACGAGAGCTATTGGTGATAGATCAGGGTGTTCTCATCATTAGGCAAACAACGAATCCGATTATCATCTGTTTGTTTTGTCTGTCATAGAGCAGTCAGCTGCAAATAATATAACCTAGTCGTTGGTCTATTCCATTCAATAAACCTGATGGTGGCAATTTCGTATTTACATTCGAAACATTATAATCAGCAATTAGCAAGAGCGACATATCTTGCTTCTCTCTCGGAGTAAGGTTTTAACTAGAGACATTCCGGTGTCAGCTGGTAGCCAGTAATGTCAGCGGAAACTGTTGTTTGGCAACATTATTTAAAAAGTGTTGAGGAAGAAGAATGAAGATGCCGCACTTATAGTTTTTCATGTTCATTACTTGGTTGGTTGTCCAACTGTCGATATTCCAACTTTTCTCGTTTATCCTCGTATAGCGCGGTTTTAGAATAAGAACTACGGCTTTCCTCTTTGTATTTTTGAAATAGGGCATGTTTGGTGATTTTTTGGTCATTAAACACTTGTATCAACTTCTGTTATGTTGATGATGAGCGTGTTTTTCTTATTTTGTAAGCATATTGCTAGTTGGAACTAGGGTATGTTAAGTAGTATGTGCCTAACGATCAAAATTCGTCAAAAGCATATGACTAGTTTTATGACTGTTGCCACTCATCATGCATACGTACCCCGTAAACTTCGACCACACATCCTACTGTAGGAACGATACATGTTTAAAGTAGTGGATTCTAAATTATTTGCGAGTTAGTTTTGCCATTTGTCTAAGATTCAACGGAGTCGGTAGATCAGAAACATTAAGTTGTACGACGTGGCAATAATCACGAGATCGGTCCTGTGCTTCCGACAAATTTTTACCGGTAGACGCGCATTACTTATCATATTATACCTTATAAAACCTATTATGTCAGTTAGGAGCTCAAGATAGACTTAGTTTACGCACAGTTCCACTTGGTACGCCTGACATTGTCAGTGATCTACGGAAGCCACTGAATCTGAGGAAAGTGGCAAAAACTATCTGACAAATGAGTTGGAATCTACAAAATATTGGCAATGTCCATTAAATTTGTCGAAGTAACTTATTGATAAAGTAGAAGAGGTTATGGCATTGATTAAGAGAGTGAGGTTTTGTCTGTTGCATGCATTCCATTTACCACAAATTTTTTTCTCTCTCCAAGTTAAAAAGTTATCAAAATTAGTCTTTGTGGTTAGCTCTGCTTTACAATTAATTGAGTATTTTGCAGAAATAGTCACCTTTTGTTCAACAACCTCGTCGATGCGCTTCAACTCTTTCATGAATTCTTTTCGTGATATATGTGGATAATAGAAGTTCCCAATACCGGAGGTTTCCTCATATCTGTGTTGTGTGAGCAGCAACAGTTTTCGAACTTACTTTTGCATTGCCTCGTGTTCTTTTGAGACCTCGACGTGGGACCGATTCATTCTTTGACCGTGGTTACGATTTGCTAACATCTGGTGTGAACAACCTGAGGCCAAATTTAATGGAATAGATTGTTTAAACCAATCGATCTAACTTGATGTTGCTTGCAAGTCATGTGCCCAAATGTAAGTAACGGTTGATGCATTTTCGAAACGTTCTAATGAAATTTGTGAATATACCTTACACAACATGATAATACGTTCTTTTCTGAAACGCTCGTTATCCTGAACGTTGCTCTGAATAATTGCCGAAAAGCTTTCTGAGAACAAGGCGATAATGAGGTAACCTTTTGGTGCGGCTAATTTTCTTTCGGCCGATTTCTTCTTTTTAGGAGTAAGTTAACTTCTAAGTGAGTACATTCATTCTTTAACAGGCTTCAAAAAAATAAGTTTGTGGTATTCGAAGTTTATTATCATAGTTTATTTTTGCGCACAGTTGTATTCGTCCCTTTGTTAACATGATTTGCTATTTTGTTTGTTCACACAAGTATTACGATATTTCATCGTCACCTCGATAATGACAGAATATTTTCATGCTCCATCTTACTTCTCATTTCCTAGGAATTGGATTACGCTAAGATCAGCGTTTTTAAAGTGATGAATGCGACCATAATTGACTATGAAAATAACTGTCCAAAGTTTCCTCTCCAGCATTCTGATTACAACTTTGGCTTGTATGTGGTGATTCACACAACCCAGCGGACCTTGTTGTCTCAGTAACCTGGTTCTACGCGCATCCTAGTCCATACCTTTATAAATTTGCCTCTTAATGTTGTTGGTATCCATTCCGTAGGGTTGCTGCAAGTTCGGTTATCTATTTATAGATTGATTAAACTACTACCGGCTCATGTGTTCCTAGGTTTGTGCAATAAAGTAAAAATCATTTGTTTATACACTCAGGGTTTATTTACGATCATCCACTGGAAGGCGTTGGAGATTTCGAACACGAGAAGCAATTGGTGGAAAGACAGGGTGAAAAAGCTTGCAGACGTGTTTGCATCGACCATTTATATACAAAGGCATCTTTCTGGCAGATGTGCTGCACATTTGGTGTCCGGCGGATGTAAGTTATTTCTCGGGTTTAAGATAATTTGCAAAGCAGTGGTCCATTTGATTTTATAAAGCGAATTCCAATAAATACTACATTTTAAGACCTCCATCAATTCTGAGGGGCTTGATTTCTGTTCAACATAAGGTAAGCTTTCATTCTCTTCAATTTCCATCCCCCAGTAATCAATATGTTCTTTTATTTTGACCCAGATTCTCCGTAGTGCAGACACTGTGTTAATACAAAATGACTTGAATCTTACTCGAAAAATTTAAATATGGAAACATTGCCAATAAAACGAGGTGTTTACAGAATGACGAAAACTCGATTAACTTGTCACTAATTTACGAGTTTAAGGTTTAGTGGCCAAAGTGTGCACATACATTACAAAATCTGTTCAACAATCCATCAGTGTGTGCGAACAGTTCTCATAACAGTTTGCTAGATCACGTCGGATTGTTTGAATCTCAAGGCTTAATAATATTTTTTTGTCAAGGTTCTTGCCGTCAAGTGGAAAATTCACGACCAGCTGTAATTTAGTTTGAAATCGTCGAAGCAATTGTTATTCATGGGACTGTGAATGAAACGAATGTTGGTGGACTTCGGTTTAACAATAACTATTGTCACATCTACATGTTAATTAGTTAACACATTATGACCATCACCCATTCACAGTGACTTTGTGACGTCCATTTGAGCCAGTGTGAATTTCACAGTTAGCCGTGGCCAGTCAATTAGAAGTGAAGCTTACCAAATTGCTTGTCGTACACGACATCACAAACTGTCACGAGCAGAGTTCCACTGTAAAATTTTAACATTGAAGTAAACGTTGCATTTAGTTTTTCCTTAAACAGTTGCACTAGCCCTATGGTCCTCTGTTTTTAGAGGTCATCAGCAAGGGAAAACTCACCCCATTGGAATTATAACTTTATGCTACATATATGTGAGTCGATCGGGTATGTCAATGTGCCACTGAACTTAACCTAGGCATGACCATGCTCTCATCTCTATGTTGTCAGTCATGTTCGTTTGCGATCGACACTACAGTGACCAGCCTACCGCGAGAGGAAACACAGTAGCCTTGCTGTTAACTATTTGCTTAATAACGAGTGGTCAGTTGTTTTGACTGTTTTATTTTGAATACCATTAAACTTTGATCCAAAGTCCAAGTCCAAAATTATGGTGTGATGTAGTCTTCAATGTAATTTCTTCACAACTACCTGAATTGCAGTTCAGGTCAAGTTAATTATAATGAGGCAGAGAGATGGTGAAAACAAGTAAAGACGAACTTTGCGTAAAGTGCACCTTTTCAAAAAAGGCTGGAGGAGCTGTCTACTGGAATGATGAACCACGACCAAGTTTAAGTGATGTGCACTTTGTATCTGAAAACCCTCTGTCAGGTACAACTAATAAGTGATGAAAGGTTAGATTCTGTATGATTAAACGTTTATGTAAGAACTGGTTTTAAAAATTAGAGAGTTTGTGAGAAACTTGTTGTTCAATTCCACTGTGTAGCCTGAGTATAAATCGTCAGCAAAATGTGAAAATTTTCAGAGTTATTGACCGCATGTAGTAAAAAAATGAACTAGGGGAGAGTGGTTGCTCATTTGTTGCAGTCCACTATGGCTATTTCTCAGCATGTTGTTGACTTGCTGATGTGTTCTCCTCGTATGATGGCCGATTGTTAACTTGCTAGACTCTGATTGTTTAGGTTCTTGTTGTAACCGGTCCAGTGTATTGCTCTAAGTTTTATCTATTCCACATTTCTTCTGTTTTACATTCCAGTAAATACTTCCGACTTGTTGTATTTAGCGAATCAGAACAACAGCCCTTATATTTCGCGAATATATTTATTTTTTTCATGTAACTGACTCTGATTCATTCGTTTGTTATTTATTTCCAACGACTTCACCGACTGTGACATGACCTGTGACTTTCTGTTACTTATTTCATTTTGCCGCACCGAGGTTTTTTTTATATTGACTGCAAGAATGCTATTTTTGGTTTCCTAATGGCTCATTAAACTGTTCTCCTACTTAGCAAGCAGTTTGTTGTTTGTTAACCTCTCGTGTAACGAACAGTTTGCCCTTGGTGACCGTTCATCATATATATATGTATACATCATCTTATATATGAATATATATCTTTGGACTGCGTTCATTACAGTTTTCATTATTTATTTCATACCATGAAATACTCACCCTACTGGTTCTGTACACCTGAGGTTTACATGAGGAGGCACAATTGGGATTTGCTATAACGAATTTGTTTCTATCGTTCTATTTAGTACAAGTAAACCGTCGTTATTACTGCTATCTTCGACTTTAAATACCTGGACGGATTAATTTACTAACGTCGATTATGTTATTCGGAGTTAACCGTTCGTTCTGTTGGGATTGACCAGTCTCTCATTTTTGAAGGTAAGATGTGGTCCAATCGACTAGACGTTACCGAGCAATTCCGATGTCATACAACTCAACCTTAAAACATACCGCAGCTTTCGGACAAATATTTACGAGAAGGATCTATGACATATTTTCTCTAGTCGAACAGAACAAATTTCAAGAAGACAACATTCTCATTGTAAGATAACACGACAATACATGGAAGGCTTGACTAAAAAGTAGAAATGAGTTTGATTGCCAAAATTACCGTGCGGCAGCGGCGCTCGAATTGATGAGCTATGTTGGATTCCCAATTGTGGAGGATCTACAAACAGGTGCGCAACGGATGGTTAGTAGTGGATTCTGAAACACGCTGCATTACAACTCGACGGGATGGTTACAAAGAACATCACTGCCGATGTAGCAAAACTACGTACAAGGAGTATGGTTGAACGCTATAATCATGAGTTTCACAATATTACATCAAATAGAGCATCTATAAGATCAAATTGCTTAGCTGAATGAAGAGAAACGCTGAATCACAGAAAATGGACAAATGTGATACCAACTTGATCGTTTGTTATTCCATAAACCTTTCGGTTAATCTTTTTTAAATGGAACACTAAACTCGAGTTCCGCTACCGTTTTATCTATTCTGTAGTGCATAACTCTGCCAAGACAAGAAGTCGAACACCGACCACTATTTCATGAGGCAACCGTGTTGAATACTGCACCATTCGTTTCGCATTAAACACGAACAATTCATCACATCTGAACACTCAATCACATTGTCGTTTGTGAGTAATGTTCAAGTTTCCCGAATTACTCTGGGGGAGGAACGGTAAATGGTCTGTTAACTCGAATCAATGACCCCACGATTTGGAATTGTGTGCAAGTTGAAATCACAAAATTTCGGCAACATTTTGACCATTGATTGGCAGTAGGGGATATAGTCAACGTAAGTTGAACAGCACTCACAACTGATGCAAGCAGTCGTAACATTCTCATTGACTTTCATGTCAATCCATTACGACAGATGGCATTATACTCGAGTTTTGCTCGGTTTGAACTTGTCGGTACTGCATATCCTCGCGTCCTAATTCCGTCTGTTTGAGTTATGTGCATCAATTGTTTGATTTTATTCAACAAGAACTTGTAAGAGGCACACCTCAACGGTGGTTTATTAGCTGGCAGTATTGACGGTGCTGGATTGCTAGTTTCTACTAGAAGCTGGAGCTCGTATACTGACGCTGGTTGGTCGCTTGTGTTGAAAAGTTTGCCATTGCACTTTCACGTTTAATCTTCCTTGCAGTTTTACGTTTTACTAGCTTATCAATTCGTGCGAACAACATCTTTTATGTATTCCGCTGATACCTTAGTATTCAAAGGTTTAGCCCCTTAATTATTCGTTTGCTTTCTACGTTCCTGTGTTTCGTGAACAGTCCAGTTTTTTTCCTCGTTCATACCGTGGATGCCCGCAGCGTATATTTTGGACTTTGCTTGGATTTGCATCGAATGGTGTACGCCTGACCAACCGTTTGTTTTACACCGCTTTTTTAATGCTGGCTTACTAAGACTTTCTGCATTCGACCCTCAGCGACAACTGTCCACTTTGTGGCTTGTTGGTGCCGTTTTGTTATACGTTCCTAACAATTAACTGCAAGGGTTTGTTTACCGAGTAGAATGCATAGTATTAACAGAAAACTAGACTGGTGGCAATAATATTATAGTTTGTATACTTTATTTAT
The DNA here is from genome assembly GCA_014338405.1 of Paragonimus skrjabini miyazakii. Lineage (NCBI taxonomy): Eukaryota > Metazoa > Platyhelminthes > Trematoda > Plagiorchiida > Troglotrematidae > Paragonimus > Paragonimus skrjabini miyazakii. The sequence goes on from JTDE01000613.1 coordinate 88,442, forward strand.
TTTTGATGCGTTACTTATAGTAAGGTTACTTGGAATACCTATTACAAGGTATTGAATTGTTCATGGTTCAAGCTATGCATAACACAGCCGCATGCTGTTTTAAAGTTTGCGTTTTAATGCATAATAAGTGGCAGTCAAAAATCTGATTTACAAAACATGTAGGAAATCGTTTTCCAGCGTGTTCAGTTGACTGATTACGTTAGCATGATCGAGTGTGCGTTTGTCAACTGAATTATTCCGTTCATCGGACTGACTGAGTTTGGTGTAGACTTATTCATTGAGCTGTTCAGATGAAGTACTCACCAAACCAACGCCAATCTAATGAGCTTCTGGATTGACGAACGATGCAGACAAACACCGATCGCTTACAAAGATAAGTCAAGAGTTTCTTGGTTAAAATCCGTGTATGTTTACGCAATTGCACGGAGCAACCATCAGATGATGCTGCGCTACTTTTTGTAATAGCGAAGTTAATTTTATTTATTTTTAATATGGTTGAGTACTCGTCACCTTAAGTTAAAAATGGAAGTCATTTTGTGTTATATTTCTTATTACAGCTTCTTTAGTAACGTGGTTTCTTGAGATCGTCTGAAAGAAGCTCTTATATCAATAAAAAATCATGCGTCTGCTATTAGAAGTTTTATTCATAAAGCTCAACCCACAACACTGCACTCTCATAAATTATATCTCACTAGAGTAAAATTCCTAAACCAGAAGAGCAAATTTTTGCTTCTAAAAAATAATTTCGCATCCCTAGTAAAAGTTTACTTATTAGAAATAGGGAATGTTGCATATGATTCAGCTTACTGCAAAATAAATCTGGCAGGCTCTAAATATGAATAGACCAATATCGCACCCAATAGATTTTGTCTATCCAGACAACGATTGCCGAATAATGGAATTAGCATTATTTCCTCCAGTAATTTTTAAAATTTTATTTTATCCCAATTGCGCTTCACAAATGTTGCTCTGAACTACGACAAATATAATCGTATATCTTGTTTGCGAGACAACACGAATAGACGTGTTTCTGTGGAAAAGTTCTAACTTTGCAATCAGTGCGTTAGGTAATAGAGTGAATAGTATACAATGCTTAAGCTTGTTGTTTTTTCTGCCATGACCTCACTACCCCCAATACAACTGAGAAAAACCAATCATGAGGTTAATGACTGTATTAAAGAAAGCAATTTAGTCTATTCTGGTTTCTAAAAGCTGGAAAACTGGGTACCATTCATACAAGCTTTTGACCAGTTTAAATAAGATTGGTCGGTCATGCCCATGCGGGGTTACTGTCGCTATAATCAATACGTTAGTTTTACAAGCACGAGAGTCGGAGTGCAAACCCCCTCTACAGAGGAGGATATGTACTACTGATGAGATTTAACAGGAACCAAACTTGATCCTAGTGCCTTCTTTCGATGTGAGCCGACCAAAATGCTCACCTGCATGAGCGAACAGAGGTTGAGTGTGGGTGGTGTTCAATTTTAATTTTATCACTAATTAATGAAAATGGAATAAATAAAAATGTGATCTAGCGCCGAGAATAACGAGGGATATGGAAACCTCGACTGTTCTGCTGACAACGGTATGCAAGTGAGGTCTTCTGACCTACTGATAATATTAGAATCATCTTTTCGGTTTGTAGGCAATCACTTTACATAAACCAGCCTGTTGCGATTGGTAGTTAGCCTAGATTTTCATAATCCCAATTTCCGTGAAAAACGTTTCTGCTACTTCCGCCTGTTTATACTTTTCTTAAGAACGTTATGTTTCTCCTACATTCGGTTTCTGTCAGAAAATAAGGCAAACTCTCCTATACTACTCACGGTTGGTGATAGATTTGCAAGCATTTGTGATGGTAGTTTCCATTCTGATAGACCTGTCTGACTTGGTGAGAACAGCCAGTTTAATCAAGTTACGAAATTTATACGTGAGATGTTTTGCATTTCAACTGTCTTTAGTACCTCATTTTAAAGATCGTTTATCAATTTTTTATTTTGCTTACTTTAACTACTTTCTTGTCTTCTCTCAAGCAAGTTAAGATGGTGCAGATAAATGACGATTGGTTCACATGTTTCTTCAGCGTGTAAAAAATGTCTTTGACAGTGATCAAAGAAACACACCTCGAATGCTATCACAAGACGTTAATCAGTACGAACGTTATTTAACTGTGCATCCCAATTCCAATGTCTCCTATACACTATCCAATCCATTTACCTAGCTCCTAGAATCAAGCTCATGCAATCATTAAGTCATTTCTCGAAGCTCATTTAGTTCAGGGCCTGATTTCTTCGTATAGAATCATCTGTAAACTGCCTAAATATTGAACGAACATAGGTGATGGGATTTTTACGCGGATTTGGCCTCTCATTTATGAGACACACCTGCATATGACCAGTTGTCACACTATAACACGTGATTTATTCAAAATTCTCTATGTCTCATTTTGCATCCTATTCACTGTTCATTAGTAAATTGAATATACCAACTGGAACTGCCGGGTAAGATCAAGTGAAAACAGCTGTTTGCCATCCTTCTACATCACACCTCCATACAGTCTTTGAAAAAAACGTCAAGCCGCACAGATCATAAAATGTCCATGTGATCTACTAGTTAGAATGTGTCACATCAAGTTGAAGAACTGCTGAGTCGGAAATAAATTTTTGCAGGAGAATTTAAACTTCATGGTTCCTGATTAGTAATTACAAAAAGTAAAACAATAAAACATCAATTTATTTGGTGTTCAGATGTCAAGAATCTAATAGTGGACGGACCATTTGTTTTGAAATATATTTAGAATAAAATCAGGGTGAACAAATTTCCGAGCTCCTGGCGTGGCGTCGTTGCTCAGCTGATAAAGCGCTTGCCGCGTTGATGCATGGTGTTTCTGTCGCTGGTTTAAATCCAGCCGAAGCCCTGATTTTTCACAATTGGGTCTCATCTAAAATCATCAATCTGCCGAACTACTACTTAGTAATAATGAAATTTATGTAGGTTGACAGAATGGAAGCTAGGTCAAGCCGAAGTAACTCCAATTAACTTTGGTTCAAAACAGTTTTTTTAGCAATATGTTTTAAGCAGTTGCTTTGATAATTTCGTTTAGTTAATACAATCAACTTGAAACAATACAGTTATCTAAAATTCCAAGTTGCTCAAGAGGACCCTATGGTGAGAAGTATCGTTAGCTTGTGTGCAATTAACAAGGGAGTGTTGTTGAAGTGTTTCCGAATTTAGTGGCACACAATACATCTTTCGAAATAAAGTTGTATTCATATGTGACAAAGAGTCTTGTTCTTGAAACTGGACACATTCCATAGCATATCTAGGTAGTGTGTATCAGGAAGCAAAAAGAGTTTGTGGAAGTCGAATGGCGACCAATTCATTAGTTATATAGATAATTTACGGGTTGTGTTACAGTTGTTGCCTGCTCGGGTATTGTACAGTCTATCGCTACTTGGCGAAAGCTCTCATATGTATGGGTCACTTGGCCAGGGAGCCTCATATAACCCCACACTCTAATGAACATATCGCAATTTTGCGCATTCAAAGCTCTACTTTATTAGTAATTTCCAAACCGCATTAAGTGCCAATTGTAATCAGTCAAATTTTTTATACATAAATAGACAAGCTATTGTATATTCGTATAATGAATAATGCATTATTATCGACTTAAGCTGTTTTGCTCGAAACCAAATTAGTATACATTATCTTTCAGTGATTTCATTTTCTACCGGGTATTTTTGGATCTTCTAACCTGTGTGTTCTAGATTTCGTTACAATCGTTTCCGCACTTCCTAGTTCATAGTATGAACAATCAAAGTTCCCACCGATAGAAATGACAGGCAGATTATGATCAAATGAACTTCACACTTTCGAAACGCATTCTGGCGATCACACATTTGAACAACTAGAACACGATTTATAGGAGTCGTGATTTTTGATACGTTGGCTTTTCAAATATAAATGTATACATTGTACGAATGGTTTTCAAATTGTTTTCTTGATCCATCTCATATTGCTCATTTTCCGTATCTAATTATGCGCAATTTTGCATATCATTTAAGATGTGTAACATTGAATGATAATTCTCGATGTGATAAATAAATGAAATCGACTTCTTTGAATTTATAAAAATAAAACAGCTTTTTCTGTCGATCAGTACCCGACTAGAAAACAGTACAAACATATTTCATGTGCTTAATTCTAAACCATGCGGTAAGTTGAAAGTTTTATCGCTTCAGTTGGAATCATGAATAGATTGAACTGACAAAGCGAACTCATTTAAACACAAAGACAGAATGGTTAACAAATCAATTTCCAGTAATACCAAAATGCATTAGTTTTCATAAATGTACTCATAGTTACACTTTTATTTTATTGCACTCATTCCCGGTCTACTGTATGTTTCTGCTATTTGAGTTCAACCGTAGGACTGATTAATGAACGTGATTCCAAGCGAACAGTTAGATTTGGTGAATACCATTCTTGACATAAATATTTTCAAGTTGAACATCATCCACAATTGATTGCGACTGTCGCATTCCCATAGACTTTCCAGTCCGGTGATGTTCAGCTTGAAAGTGACCAAACCCCGACCAATCATCAGAAGTATTTTCGTTTCGTTTATTCCTCACGTCTTTCTAGTTTTTATATCTCAAGCAGACCACTCGTCGTTCCTATAAGTTTGAACTGTTTGGTACCAAACAAACATCTGCCGGAAGATGCCATCGGCAAAAGCATTTAATGAATGGTACTCAGTTAGTTTGTTCCTGAAATCGTTCTATACGATGACTGTTCTCATTCAACTGGCCTATAAACTGTCATTCAAATATGTAATATTGTATATTATTGTTCGTTTAGCGGGATCTCGACTGAAACATCATGACATGTTGTTTCCCGTAGTTCAAATTCACAAGCAGCGGAAAGTCCGTTGAAGTTCCGTTGTTGCCTTTGAGGGAAAAAAATAATAACGTTTATTTAGATGAGACTGACTTGTATACGTTACGCTGTAATCCAGCAAAAAAGCCGAATTTAACATCGTTTACTCATCAGCCGAAAATTCTGAATGGTATTTTACTTGAAACTAAAGTTCATAGAATTAATTTTATTTGATACCAACTTACCTAATTAACAGTTGGCTGCAGTTCTTTGCTGATGCACGTTTTCTAATTGTGAGCACTAAACGCTTAGTCTATGGTGTGAACTGTTTGATGGAGTAAATTTGTGATGTTACGGGTGAACACGACTTCCTGTTGATATTCATCGCGCAATTTTGGGGTCCACTTAAACCAGTTTGTTTGTCATATTTATTCATTTATTGCTCAGTATTTACTCAAGCAGGTCGTTGTCTATCGTTCGACTTTCAAATAAGTTGGGTTATTGTAAATGATGGCTTGATCAGGCAGGTGAACCGAAGTATGGCCCATATATCTGAGCATCGCACTTTGGTTAACATGGTCAACTGCTCACGCATCGTCCAGTCCCAACAGTACAAGTATGGTTTCTCAGATAGTCTCAACGGAGGCCAAATACATGCTAGCCAATAGCCAAGTTACCAAACTGTGCTGTAGGAGGAGGTGGATCACGCGCCAAAACAGTTTAATGAAGGATGCGTAAATGTGTGTTTGTTCAAACGTCTAGCATGTTATGTGAGCATTTTATAGTGCATCATAGAGACAAATCGATGAGGTGTACATCGATTAACAACCTACATCAAACCATGGGTTAATTGTTAAATGTTGCTCAGCATTGTATTTCAGACCCAACCGAGTATAGAGCGACATCAGATGTATGCTTAAGTTGTTTCGCCGCTTTTAAGTAAATGTCATGCTCAGGAGATTGGCAGACTACTTCAAAGAAGTTTTAAGTAACAGTATACTGAAGTTATGTAGAATATGGGACCGATCTTGGTTGTTAGCCCGACAATTGACTAGGTTCCTGTGAGCACTACATCACATCACCATAAAACCATAATTCCAGAATGACCAATACTTATGATTTAAACCCGAACCTAAGGCATCTTTCCTAACGAAACTAACCTTAAAACGCTTAGTTGAATTCGTGAGCTGAAAAACGGTATTCAGTTGTTAATCCCACTGTGTTCCGCGAGTAAAATACGGGAAGTCATTTATCAAGCAGGAAGTTAGCATCAGTCGATGCTTTGGCAAAACAATACTAGCATTGTCTGCTTCCAAATATTTCGGCTTCACGATGATAGAAAACAACTGTCCGTCCATTCGGAGCAAACACTTTCCGAGAAAATGACGTAACTCTTGTTGATGTTGGATGTAGGGAAGTGAGGCTACCTCTAGATTTGTCTGATGTGAGTCGACAGGAATGCTTCATATGCACGCAAGCGCTTTGAGCGTCAGTCGAATATGAACGGCTTTTGTATACGGGGCGATCGACGGCAATACAACTTTCAGCTCAGATTTAGTAATGCAGTGGTGGTTGATAGGGGCGACCATAAACAACATCTCTAGTTTGTGCAGAAACGGAGAGGAAGGGGAACACGGAGTGAATTGATAAAACTCGTATGCTTATGAATATGAACGCGCTCAGTGAGTCAACATCGGCAAAACAGTTTTATGGTGGCTTCCGTTACACTGACAACCAACTGTACTATTTTCGGAGATAAACTACTCAAACGACAGCAGTATAATACTTCTTATTGTGTCCCTCTCTCAAGAGACGCGCTCCATCCATAAGAGCTGATCACCGCTTTGTAATTTTTGCCACACTGTTATTCGTCCACCTCGCGCCTTAATCTCATAGTGTAAGAAATTGGTAGATCGTGCTTGGCGTGTCATTCTCAATAAGTAGACAAATAACTTAACTCTGTGGAGGCTCAGATACTGAGAGATCAAATGCATTTGAAACTTGTCACCGAATGCATGTTTTATCTCTACAATTTACCAACCTCTAGCGGCCCCCCAGTACACATTAACAGCAAAACAACTGGCTTTTTTCCGTTTTGTAATGACAAATTTTGCTGCATACATATGGAGATGTACGTGTGGGTGATTCAGGATCGTCGTAAGAAAACATTAAAAACTGACGTTAGACGTCGAAACCACAGTAGGACGTTGTCATGGTAACTGGTCAAATTTGTTGATAATCATAAGGAAAACAAAAAAATTGAAAAAAGCTCTGAGTAAATGCACAGGCGCAGAGACGTGTTCTAATCTATATGGGACTTGGAGTGAAGTGTACAAATACTCGTGTGTAGTGGTCCAAAGCAGTCGGGAGGTGCGAAAACTGGAAACTGCTGACAACTTAGTTTATCACAACCGATCAGCAACAAATAAAAGGGGAAAAAGCTTGATTCTTTCAAATCAGTAAAGTATACGAAGAGAAAATGCGATGTGTTTATTTTTATAGTCAATTGCTCAACTGTGATTCAATCATCCGTCAGTTGATTGTTGTCGTATGTGTCTCACAATCAAATGTTATCTGCAATCAGACTTACCTAGGTGAGAAAAAGAAAAGATGACAACACACCAGAGTGCACAACTGTAGAGGTTTTAGCCATTTAGACGTCAGTTCACAGTGTATTGTATGTATAGTGTTTTGCACTGAGACGGAGGGTATGACGAAGTGACAAAAATGCACAGTTTTAGAAAAAAAACGTTTAGTTATGTCCAGTTTTGTACAACCAAGCAACCGAAATGACTCAGTACCTACATTTCTAATTATCTTATAGCAAACAAACCAAAAGGCTACTGCGTCGATGAAGAGTGGTTGTTAGTATCGAAGATTGAATTGTACGGTTTTGTCTGACTAGATGCACCAAGATAACACCACCAAACACTGTGTTTCCGGAAGATGCTGGGAACATCAGTGTGCTGTCAAGCGACGTAATGGTTGTAAAGGACAGGTGTGTATCAGTTGTGATATATTGCATGAGTTTTATGGTAATTTATCACAAAGTTGTGCACGCAGGGGCTTGTAAGTGTGCAAGTTTTGCGAAACATCCTCATATTATGCTGTGGATTCTTTCATGTCAGCAAAGTAGGCCATCAGACGATCATGTGAAAGTGCCAACAGTTCCTGATCCCAAGCCAAATCAGACGCCGAAGTCACGGTGGATACTATTTCGTGTGTCATTTTACAAGGAGGACTGGAAGAAGAGGTTGCCACTGGCTGCGCTTGAATAGATGAGCTATGTTGGATTCCCAATTGTGGAGGATCTACAAACAGGTGCGCAGTGGATGGTCAATAGTGGATTCTGAAACACGCTGCATTACAACTCGACGGGATGGTTACAAAGAACATCACTGCCGATGTAGCAAAACTACGTATAAGGATTAAGGTTGAACGCTATAATCATGAGTTTCACAATATTACATCAAACAGAGCATGTATAAGATGAAATTACTTAGCTGAATGAAGATAAACGCTGAATAACAGAAAATGGTCAAATGTGATACCAACTTGAACGTTTGCTATTCCATAAACCTTTCGGTTAATCTTTTTTAAATGGAACACTAAACTCGAGTTCCGCTACCGTTTTATCTATTCTGTAGTGCATAACTCTGCCAAGACAAGAAGTCGAACACCGACCACTATTTCATGAGGCAACCGTGTTGAATACTGCACCATTCGTTTCGCATTAAACACGAACAATTCATCACATCTGAACACTCAATCCCATTGTCGTTTGTGAGTAATGTTCAAGTTTCCCGAATTACTCTGGGGGAGGAACGGTAAATGATCTGTTAACTCGAATCAATGACCCCACGATTTGGAATTGTGTGCAAGTTGAAATCACAAAAACTCGGCAACATTTTAACCATTGGTCGGTAATAGGGGATATAGTCAACGTAAGTTGAACAGCACTCACAACTGATGCAAGCAGTCGTAACATTCTCATTGACTTTCATGTCAATCCATTACGACAGATGGCATTATACTCGAGTTTTGCTCGGTTTGAACTTGTCGGTACTGCATATCCTCGTGTTGTTTTATTGTATGTATGTGCATCAGTTGCATGATTTTATTTAACAAGAACTTGTGAAAGGCACACCCCAACGGTGGTTTATTGGCTGGGAGTATTGACGGTACTGGATTGCTAGTTTCTACTAGAAGTTTGAGCTCGTATACTGATACTGGTTGGTCACTTTTGGAAAAGTTTGCCATTGCACCTTTACGTTTAATCTTCCTTTCAGTTTTACGTTTTACTAGGTTATGAATTCGTACGAACAACTTCTGTTACGTATTATGTTGAGTCCTCAGTTTATTTCTATCTCGACACTTTGCGTACCGTTTCAGCCTAGCTGGTTATTGTGATAGCTTACTTTTTATCCTCGCTGGGATTTTAGTTTTGAATGATTCCGGAAGATTCACATCCGTTTTTGTTAGTGAAATTCACAAGTTTGTAGACCTACCCGATACAAAAGATGTTTGTTTTCCAGCGCATATTTCCTAACCGCTTCTCGAATACCATGGAATCATTGATTAAGCTGTTTAACAATAGCACATATATACAGTTTGCTCACCGGTCGTACGCTGATCGTTGTGCACAATTTTTGGATCACAAGTACGCAAATTTGGACAGGCATATTCAATAGACTTTCGGCTTTGTACTTTTTCACCCACTGCTTCATTTCTATCGGAACTGTGGACAGGGCCATTAGTTATAGTTCGTTCGGATTTTTCGACCGTATCGTGATGACGTCGACGTCGACGTTGTTGACGTACAGGATGAAACCACCATAAGCTTTCTTCACTTGGGTTAGATGTTAAAATTTGACGATCGTGATGGTGACCGTCACCTCCTTCTTGTAAAATTGAACTGTGTGTGTTAATTGCGGTGGAAGCTTCGGTGGAGTCATCAATTTGTGGAAGGGTAGAATAAAGTCCGTTCAAAGCGTAGAAATTCTGTGAATGAATAAAGTTCAGAAAAAACATACACATTGCACTCAAAACAGGCTGAATAGGAATCCGCAGGTGTCTCAACGGACAAGAAAGAAGTTATCTGATTGCAAAACTAGAATTTATATGTCCGCAGATAAATTATGAGATTTGGACAACATAGAAAGCATTACAGAGCCATATTCAGGTATGCTGTGAATTTACTGGATGATTTCAATCATTTATCGGTAGTAAACGTCAGGGAATCAATTTCGCGGTAGAAAATTTCAGAATTGCGATAGGATTCTCACTGAAGCTATTACGGAAAATGTGAGAGGAATGTACAGATTTTTCATCAGTCGTTTTGCTTTCAGTTTAGATGTCAACATTTTATGAGGCAGAAGGAAGGAAGTCTCAGCCAGTTCGTGCTGGAATCTATCAATGCTACTGCCGAGCAGCTGATCACCTGGACCATCAATGAGACATATACATCCGGTATTTAATCCACTCCCTGGTTAATAACATATCCATGCCTTGCAGAGTTGACTGATTTGCTTATTATCATATACTACATCTCTTAGTCCCAAGTGGGACTTTATGTAGAACTGTAATTAGACTTGGACAGTAAATTTATGAGAGCAACGACAGAAGACTTGTTCTTACCTGAGGCAAACTCATCGGGCGGTGGCCATGCACAAAGTTTTCTCTTCGATTTGGTTTGTGGGAATCAATCGTGTGAATTTCTGTGTTAGTACGGCTTGTAGTTCTTGTCGGAGGGCAGGGTACATTGGTCTTGTCGGCATTTTCACAACCTTCTGTTTCCGCATCTTCACAAAGTCCGCCCAAAATATTTTCATTATAACACTGGTCCTGACAACCATGGCCATTGAGTGAATCGGGGTAAAAACACTGCTGGGCGCGTTGTGTCCTACTCGACTTCCGCGTGTGACAGACAGAAAACGCGGTTGTGGAAGTAATTTCATCTAGCTGATCACAACAATGTTTTCTTGTTGATGAATTAAAATGCGCCGTATTCATGGAAGAATTCAAAATAGAGTTTGGTAGCTTCAAACAAACTGTTCTGGGTCTAACCCAGCTGCGATACATAACGGCCTTCCAGCACATATCAGAGTTTGGAAAGCTCAAATGACTAATTGGCACAGGTGGAACGGGCTGAGTTGGTGCCGAGTACAGAGATGGCAACATCAGATGATTCATTGCTCGACCGTCGCAGTCAGTTCGCAGAGAGTAGTCTGCAATCGGTGCTTGATGTATGGATTCTGCGCTGGTTAAACTAACTTGCTGTCGCCGACGCATAGATGCACTAGCGCTTCCCATGCATATATTTGGAGAGTTCACCGGATTGTGCATTACTGCAGTCGATCTCGAGTTGAATTCCACATGTTTCGAGGTATTCGATTTACTACTGTAGTTCTGATCGGACATGGGGTTGGAAATAATTCGAATGCTACACTCCTGGCCCTGCGAGAATAAAGAAATATAACTTCAGGTTAGAATTTCTGCAGAAGAAATTTTCGGGAATAGTGTGAAGAGACAAGTTCTTACCTGGTAGTTTCTTTGCATCAATGCACCGGTTGTGTGACGTCTGGGAGGACGCTCTGTACTGTGAGACTCTGAGGACTGCTGTTGACCACAATGAGCAACTACCCATGGATCGATTGAACGACCGTCGTCTTGGCATAATAGTGCAGAATTAGTAATCGATGGTGAATAGTCCGATGTTTCACCTGCTTCGTCTGACTGATAATTGTCTCTCCATGCTGAACGACGATAAGGAGAATGCATCAAGAGCATATCTGCCTCACCTATGGAAAGCACAGCAGTTGTGCTTGTTCGTTTACCGCCATACGAATGTGATCTTCCAAATTTGCTTTCCAGAGAGGCAGTGTTATTCCTCGGGGCTCTGTTTGTTGCCAAAGACGGTGAGGTTGGCGAATGTAAACTGGTCACTCTATCTGAATCCGGCTGTGCCATTGAGGTTGCTGCTTTGTCGCGACTGATCCACACCCAATCATTGTCTCGATGAAGTAGTGGCTACATGAGAGCACACCAATTAGGAAATAAAATCACACACGGATACGTAAGTATGCGCCCAAATAAAGGTACAAACGTAGACTTAGGATGATCAGTTCAAGAAGATTCTGCTCCCAACGGCAGTGATTAGAACATTCTAGTTATACAATAGATTAATTCCGTTTTTTTACAGCTGACTGTATAGATCCGTTGAACCGTTGAATAAAATGGCACGAGAGATAAGCTTATTAATTGCAGGTCCATCTGGGTTACGTTTGAATTCTTGTAGTTGAAGGAAAGTGTATTTATTTGGGTAAAGACTAGTAAAATTCCTTTTTTGTTCACGTGATTTACTTTATTTAGTATGCTTAAACGTGACGGAACTCCAGACAGAAACCGAATTACGTCAAGTAACGGAATTGGTCACCTTGGGTAGATGCGAATACTAATTTTAATGTCCAAAAGTATACAACAGAAACATGTTATTTTCGTATTAATGATATCCGTGTAAAGCAAGCGAGAAGATTCAACCTTTTCACTGAACAATAAAAAAACAAATACTACATTATGCAAGGTGAACTGTACACATGAAATAAATAAATGGTTATTTCGTTATTCACCTGTGCCAATTTTCACTTACATACCATTAGGAAGCATGTGGAAATAGTAGATCGGAAATCTATCCACAAATGATAGTTGCAATTCAAAGCTCAGATAAAGCTGATGTTTTCACTCTGTTTAATATTGATGAGTTAACATTGATGAAAAACCAATCAAGAATGCTTGGCATCGTTTAAAGTTCGGCTTAAATTTTAGATACACTTTGATTCGCCATGGTGATAAATATACCAAAACTGAATAAGAACTGGAAAAAGACAAAACCTGGCAACAGTAATAGTCAGTGTACCTTGTGCTTTGTTCGGTTAGGAAGCAAAATCTGTTTGCACCTTTTTACCAGACTCGGAACTCTGGGTTGTTCCATGATTGGGCCCATTTCAGAACTTGAGGAAACACATAGCGTATTTTTCACTGCGTCGTCTGAAGCTGGATGCGATCTACTCTTCAGGGTTTCCGAAGTGCGGTCATCCTTGGCGATTCCAATTTGACTACCACGTCGTCGACCCATACGCTCCCAGCGATATCTGGCTATCACCGCACCACAATTAACCGCAAACACAAGTCCCACAAGAGCGAATAAACCTAGCAGGATGTACATGCTCATTTCCAGCGCTGTTCTTGATCCACGAACTGCTTCCTGATCAGACACCGGGACACCATGAGGCCCATGACGTAAGTCGGTAAAGCCCACAGAAAGCTTATCCTCACGGGTCTGATCAGATAATGAGGTCTCATCCATCACACCTGGTTGAGTCGGATTTACTAAATGTGATCCCACAGGTTTTCCATCCGGTTTTGCACGATTGGACATCGTCGATGAAATAGGCCGGAAACCTGGTGCATCTTTTAAAGCCATCAACTCATGGTTGGTGTCACTGATGATATTCTGTTGAAGAAACAAGTTAGATATTTTGATAACATTATAAGCATTCTATTACAATGAAAGGTGCTGCATGTAAATATAGTTGAGCTCGGCATTTTATTCGGAACAAAGCTAAACATAGCTAAAAAAAGTCAAATGAAAATTTTAAAAAAAGAATTTACTAGCATATCCAGAATTTGAGTTGAGCCAGGTCCATATGGAAATTGTCACAGTGCAATGACTAGTTGAATCAATTCACTTAGCTGTGTGAACATATTGTTGTCTAAAAAGCGATACTGATGTGTGAGGTTTCATATAGGAAAATCGAGCAACAGACTATTTGCTGAGTAGTAGAAATTCTTCGTCATTACTAATAAGCTAACAACTTCAATTTTGGTTGCGGTGTTTCACATTCGAATGAGCAGTTCGGCAGATGGATAGGTGGCAGTATTTAGACTTGCATTCCATACAATGCTCGTATTCACTTACTGATGTTTAACCTTGTCCGGACAGGCGTAAAACTTCGTCGTCTTGTGTCTGTTGTAAAAGTGTTGTTCATAATATAACTGCAGGTTCAGTGAAAACTGTTTCGCTGCTTCACACTGTATCGAACAGATTTATCGTGTACAGTTGGTCGGCGCTTCACAAAAATCAACATTTTATGGCAAAGCCAGTAGATATCTTATGCCCATTTTTATTTAAGGACTGAATTCTGCTTTGCGACAAACTGTTCATCAAAGATAAGTTATGTGATTGAAATGTCTTAAATTCCTAAAACAAATACACATGTAACTGGGTTAAAATGGGGTGTAAACGTAGCAGGTGACAGATAAGGTCATGAAAGTCTGAAACACAGATAAACACTAATCACCAATCATTTTCAGTGGAATTTACATCGAATATCAAGACAGTCATGGAGTAGTTGTGTGGTTTTGGCAACGCATACACGAGGAAGGGCTGATGCACTTAAGTGGAAAAGCTGCAGTGAATTTCACTATGCTTGCCAATGATGCGGAACTGCATAGTGAATACGTTGGTGACCTCTACTCAGTTGCACTTACCCACCGGAATTCGTTCTGGCGGGATCGGTTGTCCAGCTGAATCGGCCAATTGGACTTGAGGCCATTATGCAACGTATTCACTCATCTGAATAAATCAATATCGATTTTTCTTCCGTATAGTATACGTCGATATAGTACAAACATAGAGGCGTGAACTGACAAATTGGTCTCTCATGCTCAATGACGGCGGTAGTTTGACAGTTTTTGTAGAATAATTACGTTAAGCTGGTGCTTCAAAGTTCCGGTGAAATCATCTCCAGTTGACAGAATCCCCGAGAAAACTTTTTATCGTTATTAGGCAAACGTTTATATTACTGTAAGGAAGGTAGTCGACAGATATTCTTCAAAACAGATTGTAGACAATGTAATGTTTTACCAGATCACTAAAGTGGTTACATATCATGCTGCAGAAAACGGTGTGAACGCAAAGAACGTTTAGCAGAGACTGGGATGAAATGTGCATCGATCGATAAACGTGGGTTTTTGTATGCTGACCTCATAGACGGGTGTCATATTCTTTTGTCCTGAAAGGCGTCCAAAATTGAAAGTTGATTAGCGTATCTTTTTCCAAGGCGAGATTGGTGATTGTGAATGCACATCCCAGTGATGTGAACCTGTTTGCTGTTATATGTCTTCAGAAAGACTCGGGTTTCATTTAAGTATCCTTCATGGAATTGCCGGTGGTTTCTTCAGCGCACATCATATAAACAACTACTAGAACATAGTTTGTGGAATTTTGCGTAACAGTCCAGTGAGCGGTTACAGATAACTGAATCCATACTAAACGTTTGTGGTCAGTCAACAGTATAGGTGTAACCGTAGTCCCAGTTGAAGATATAAACACATTGGGGTGTCTCAAGTATGATTATGTATAAAGTACTGCTTAAACAGAAAGCACCCCTAGGGAATGAGTGGTTATTTATGATGCTTGGCAAATATGAATCTTCCTAATCCAAAAAATGTTGGCGTGACAACACTCTGTGATAATTTTTAGGGTTAGTATATCCCAGGGAAATGTGTTTTAGTTAAGTTTGCACCGCAGGAATTCAACAGATATGTGGCTTATTTCGATAATTCCAATTGAGTCATAGAACACGAAGTGCAGCAAACATGTTTTCGATAAAATCTCATCAGGCGGTTACAGTTATAAAGGAAAATAAAACTAAAAATGGTTACATGCGAAACTTGGTATTGATCAAAATTCACATCATCGCAGTTTGTGGACGCCGAATTGGTATTAACTGCCTACATATCGGTCGGGTGAGACAGCAAAGGGCCAACGCAGTTGAGGCGGTTGAACAAAGTTTTTCTATCCACATAAAGTTGGATTAGGTAATCGAATGGCAATGACCTCGGCAGTGGACAACGTTCGCTGGCGAACTAGGTTTAACCGGTTCGGTGGAACCCTGTAAATTACAGTGAACGATCGGTCTATGTTGATCTGATGATCGCTAAAAGTCAGGTGATCTACAATGGCACTCGTGATTGATTTTCTCTCACCTGTCCCGATCCATGCTGGATGGTGTTCTCTGATTCTTCTGTAAAAGGGCCGAGTAGTTCGACCCGTGTAGTTTGCTGAACAATCGGAAACGAACGAGTAACTCACCATAAATAAGTTGTGGACCAGTACTTTATCCTCCAGATTTACAGTAATCATTGGTGAAATGGTGAATGAGATAGCCGGTCTGATTGCGTTGAACGTTCTCTTGAGCGAACTAGTAAATGATTCAGTCAACGTATTTTTTTTGTATGACAGTCATGTGAACATGGTGTTTTCATCAACTCTTTGAATCTTAATTGAAGCTTGAACTGTTTTCATATTTTTGATCACAAAATTGTCGGGGTAGCCATTCTCTTATAGAATACGGATCGCAAACTGTAGCTCCTGTTCCAAAGTATCTGCTGAGCAGATTTTTCTGGCTATATTTACCGAACATTTAACCGGGTTCCGTTTGCAGTTTAAGTGAGCAAAACTACAAAATTACTGTACTGGCCCGATCAAATAGTCTTACGACAAACGGAGCGTTTTAAATTTCCGTTATTCCCTCTACTCGAAGAGACGTCCAGGAAACGGAAAGGTCCATATGACTATAATTCTGAGGTGATACATATCAGCTTGGTCATTTACGACAGACGACTTGTGGTTGATAGCATTATTCTATAGACGAACAACTTATATTTCCCATTAGCACATCCATTTAGTAACGTGCATAATATGTACAATAGCGTTTGACGTTAAATCGTATGAACCAGCGGAGTTCTGGGCATATTTGTTTACCAAAAGATGACATTGTATTGTATTGTAGCGAGTATCCATAATTGCGCGGTGGTGAATAAGAAATACCAGCACGGATATTATGCGAAGTTTATTCAAATTGCATGAACGTAAGACTACTTGAATGTCGACGTGTGCTGCATTTTAGATACTAGAATTCCGGGCAGTAGTCACTGTATGGAACAAACAACACCCTCATTTTCTACCCAGTTGTGGTTGTGCACTTCGGGGACCCCACGTCCACCTCAACCGGTCAGGCTGGGATAGATGTAGTCCTCAACATGATGGCCAAAACCGCACTGGTAGATTGAATTTCTGTTAACGGTAGACTTTGTGCCGTCCGCTAGCCAGGTTTAATTTAGGTCAGCTCTAGACGTGAAGCATTCAAAAATCTTTCTGTGTCTGTTTTTGCTTCAGTTGACCGTACTGGCGTCGGTGTCAGGGGGCTTTTTACTCGGTATTGGACACTCTTTTGTCGACACGTAGTTTTTATATAGTCATTCTGAACGGAGATACGAACATCCAGGTCGGCCGGTTTGGTGAGGCTGAGTCTCGCTTATGTGGCAGGTTTGGGATAGCGTCACATCGCTCGGACAATGACGGGTGACTGTTGCAACTGTGCGCTGAGAGTAGGCTAGTTTTAGACATTGTGCGCGTCATTGTTGTGTTTGGCTCCCTACTGTGTCGAATCGGACCTGGTCTCAGATAGATCGTATAGGTGTTGGTTATAGGTGACGAGGCTTCATTCAGAACTTCCGTTGTCACTGAAGAACTTGGATTCAGAACATATGTTGGTACGTTTCGTTTCGTTCCTACGTTTGCTGGGCAATGGACCCACCGACATCAACGGCTGGCTGTTAAGCAGCTAGCCATGCAGCCGGTAAACTAGAATTACCAAACCGGCCTAGAACGCAGACACAGACGTCCCCTCTCCCAAAAGATCCAAACAGCCACTGGTTGAAGATCTGACAAGCCATTCGTGAAGCAAATACTGCACTATGCGGCACGGTGGTTAGTTGATTGGAGAAACATTGGATTTCAACGAGCTCTTTAGGGTTGTTAGATGCTAGGCGGAAGATTCCTCCTGGCAGTCCATATATCAAGTTTAGGATGGATATACGTAAGAAGCTGAAAACGTAGCCTGCGCAACGACCGTAAGGTTTGACTAATGGAAGAGTTAAGGAAATGGAAACCGTTTTGCTCCAGGGAACACTGGCGGGCTGTTCACGCTTATCAGGATAACTCGTTCAAGGCGACCGTCTGTCAGTGAAGTAACCAACGAGGTAGGTGGCACACAACCACAATAAGCCCAGAGAATTAGAGCGCTGAAGGCCAGCTTAGCTAATGTTCTGCTGTTACTGTGTTACCACAACAAACATGCGATATCGCATCGTGGTCAGTAGATTTTAGATCACCGATCACTGAGATCCGCCATTGCATTTCGTCTCTCAAACGTAATAGGACTGTTGGCCCGGGTGATTTCGTGCCGGCAGTTCTCGTAGAAGATGGACAGGCGTTATGAGAGACCATGACTCAGCTGTTTCAACAGGTGTGGATGACGGAGAACATTCCTCTGTCCGGGGGTCACTTACTAATAGCTCTCATATGTTCAAGAAATGAGTCAGGGCTCTTATGAAAACCATAAGGGAATTAGTTTGACCTTGGTCACTACTATGGTTTTGACATGCATTATACTTTGTTGACTTCCTACAGCTTGAGGAGCAAACAAACTTTAGCGCCACTTAAACGCACAGATGCACCTAGCAAGTATGCCAACGTAATGTCGACGTTTTGTTCTCCAATGTTACCTAAAATTATGGTCTACCGTGAACTGTCTGACGGTTTCTGAAGGAAGAGCAGCGTATGTTAACGCTGCCCACTTTTACAAATTTTCATTTTACCCGGTTGTAAACGGAATAATGGAGGAATGACTCCACAACTCATAAGATACCGGCGTAAACCCCTTACCTGGTGATAGACTGACTGAGCATCCAGAAGACAAGACTGTGTTGTTTGACGAGTTCCGAACAGCACGGACAACGCTAGACGTTATGTTGCATTTTGCTAAACTTTTCGGAATGCGTTTCCCGACCTCAATGTGAAAAGTGTCTTTATAAGACTGCTGGGATCATGTAGATTCAATGTTGGATAATGAAAGTATGGAGGGTGATGGTCGAATTGTGTACTTGAGAAGCTGCATCAACGGCGTTGGAAGTGAAGATGAAACAGAATTGCGTATCTCTGAGGCTAGGGCAGTATTCGCTAAACTAGGACATCTTTTGCTGTCAGAGAGGCACCTATCTGATGCTCAATGATCGCGCATAAAAGAGATGTATTACTTTACGGCCGCGAAACTTGGTTGCTAGAGGTAGAAGAGGTGAAAAGTCTTCAGGTATCTGACGACCAATGTTTGCAGTTGGATGGTCGCATCGAGTGGCACCAAGGAGAAAGCAATGAGGAAATTAAGAACCGGAATTTTTGAGAGTACCTGACAAACGCATTCTTTTGTTCAATCAGTACACTTGCACAGACTTAGATGGTTAGACTATGTACTTAGGATGCCAGTTAGTCCTCTACCACACCGAGCACTGTTTGCTGACACTGTGGCCGATTGGCGCAGTGTGCGAGGTGGACAGACGATGACCTGCGTGGTCAAATGAAATAGTTCACGTAGGGGTTGTTCATTGTAAATCGGGTTCATCTCCCGGGCTGGGGCACTCGCGACTCACAGAGTCGGTGTCTTGAGACGTTCGGTGAGATGGCGGCTAACGGAGCTCAGTAGTACTAATGTTGTCGTTGTTTGGCCGAGGAGTCTATGAAGTGAGTGCACTTAATGACGCGGGACAGTGAAAGCCGTGAGGAAGCTGTCTTGCTGATGACACCTTACTTTCACTTGCAGCTCGGTTGTTTGTTTGCAAGTTGTAGGCACCTTGATGTATGTTTAAATATGAACATAGCTATTTTTAATAGTTAGGTTCCTCGTCCTCTCCTTTTTATTTTTCTCTCTTTCTGTACAGGGTCTGATTTTCTCTCCATGACTGTATGATGGCTAAGGATCAGTGTGAATCACTGATGTATTGCTGTTAATGAGGATAATTAATTTTGTTTGACCGTCAACTTACGATTCGAAATAAGCATCGTCCATTTCAATTCAGCATGATATTCACCTTCAGACATTCAAAGCGCACGTGATGTTCACTTGAATTAGATTTCGGTTTCAAATATATGGCATTGTATCAAAATGAGAGAAGCAGGTAACGTTGATTTCTTGCAACTATCCAGAATCATGAGAACATAGTAGAACGGAATTATTTTGGAGTAAGACGGACGCCAGTTGTCTCGCTCAATTTATTCTAGTCCACTCAAATGTGAATTTGAATGCAAATAAAGGCGTAATCGTTTCAAGTTATCACTATTGCACTAAGTTTAAACCTGAAAGTCAAGGAACAGTAGATGTACGAGGTTCGAAGGACTAAATCTTGAGATAATAAAAGAGTACGATTGGTTAAAGAAAAATGAAGATTAGAAATTATATTTCATAGCATAATTTTAATTGGCAATCAAAATTAAACTTCGAAAAATATTTAGAATACATCAGCTTATGAGTTATCGATTTCAGGCTGTACTGACAACACTGCACATAAATAGTAATCCCACCAATAAATATTTGTTTTTGAATTACATCGCCACTTTCTCTTGTTGATGAGTAGGTGGATTGATCTAGAGAAAGCTTAACAATTTGCCACCTCACTTATATAGATTAAGCATGCCAATATTCCACTTGATATGGTTAGTGATTTGTCAAGAAGAGTAATTTAGTCCCTTTAAAATATACAACTAGAGTTTTTTGGCTTGTTAGCTAGTTTGCCCTTCACGCGAGTGAATTGGTAACCCACCAATCTGCTGTGTGATTGTGTGCGTGTGCGACTAGGAGTGTTCAATCAAAGTAAATGCTACTCAACTCAAGTTAATAACTGCAGTTAACAATGATGGTTTTGACCAATATCGAAAAAGTGAGTGGATTGGAGTCAGCGAAGCGATTCCTGTCTTTGCTAGTGTATAAACTTGAGCCCAAACTTGAGCCCATTGATAAGCACACCCCACATTGTATCCATTCGTGACTTCGTTACAGATGACCGACAACAAACTAAGGACTAGCTGCACCTATGAAAGATAGATGCAGACATAAATATTGCCGGGGTGATTTAATGTGATGAACAAATACACTTAAGTACTCGTTTAGCTGCACGTCAGTCTTCGTGGTCTGTTCACCTGTAGATGGAGTAAAGAACTAACCAGCTGAATTGTGTACAGCTGTCAGCCGCCGTCTTCAAAAACATTCGAAAACAATAAGCCATCGCCTATATATTACCAGACTGGAAATGGATCTCGCTTCAAGGAAAGATGTTCAAGTGTGATAGATAATTAATGTGAGGTGATATCAGTCCATACCAGGCAATAAAATTTCATATCGTCATCATCATCATCATCATAACAGCTATGAGCCTGATCAAAAGGTACTGTGGCTCGAGCCGCCGTTCACCTCAACAGTGACGTGGAATATCCTAGAAGAAAACGTTACTAAGAAGACTGAAAATTATTGAGAGAAGACTAACAGGAAGAAGCGGAAATGGTATGGATACAGGCACGCCATTGACTGCGACACATCGCCATCTCGGATAGCGTCTCTAACCAGCGGTTTGAGTGATCA
>JTDE01000613.1:112231-144140 GCA_014338405.1 Paragonimus skrjabini miyazakii
GACAGTTATCTAGGGGTGAACTCAAACGGATAATTGTGCTAGAATCGTAGACCCGCGTCTCTGACACACAGAGAAACATCTGTTTATTTACAGCTTTGTTTTTACGTTAATTTTATCATTCATCATCATGTACGTATTAAACAACAATAAGCTCGTGATACTAGCGCATTTTGTGTGAACCGCTAATGGTGTTCAATGGGTGTGAGTATAGCTAGCAAGAAAACTAGTTTCTGGTAATTCTTGTTCCAATGTAAATGATCGATTTTAAGCGGTCTTTTCCGGCAGTGAATCAACTAGATTTCACTGTACATCGGTCTTCAAACTTGTATGAATTTAAATAAAAAACAAATCATGACGGTGTCTCCAGGTGAATGCAAAGCGATGGCTTCTCTACTGGGAAATCATTGATATTCAAACGGTATTTACATCTGTTCGGTTAACTTAATTAAGGTGAACCACGGTTTGCTAGCGCAGCCTAATTACGTTAAGGCTTCTGATGTCTTCGGAAGTCTTTCGAACCAGTGGCATACACAAGATTCTATTTAAATACTAGACCAAAATATACGCCATCTATAAGCCGTATGACATATTATTCGATCGCTTATTTGGCGTTTGATGCATTGTTTTTAAAAACTGGAGTATGTTTGCTAATTCGTCACTGAACAATATACTTAGGTAAACAATCCTCGTTGAAATTCCCGTCCAAAGGTTACCCATACAAC
Source organism: Paragonimus skrjabini miyazakii (assembly GCA_014338405.1). NCBI lineage: Eukaryota > Metazoa > Platyhelminthes > Trematoda > Plagiorchiida > Troglotrematidae > Paragonimus > Paragonimus skrjabini miyazakii. The sequence goes on from JTDE01000613.1 coordinate 112,954, forward strand.
TAATTATAATACACTACTGTTTGGTTTATCACAGAATAGCTGACAGTGTCTTAGAGCAGAGTGTATTTTTATGTTGTACTAATGTATATCCTCAGAATTAGCACCATAAACATGTGAATATCAATTCCGTTTTATCTACTTCTTTTAACATCATAGCCGCCTTAAATACCTTTTACCGTATGCCAGTTATAATGTATTATGACAACAAGCTAAGTTGTTCTATCCGGTGGATAGCTACACCGGAGAGTAGTTTATCAGTACTAGTATGTACACTTACACACAAATGCACTCTTTTATGTGCCCCAGTTATCTTAGCTATTATCAGATTAATGAATAACAAGTAAGACAACTTTGGTACATCTAAGAATACGTCCAGATATTTTTGCTGAGATTTTGCTCCTCACCTTGTGAGAACCAATTATATATTCGTTACGATATTCATTCCATCCAACTTTTTCGCATTGATGCTATGAGCAACGCAATATAACCGTCATTAGGGTTCGTTTGTTTATTAGAACACACGTTTGGCAATCACGGTTATTTTACCGTTTTTTTTTACCGTGGCATGTCCCTTACCGTTACAGAGTATGAACAGCAAATAAGCATAAATCACAGATTTGACCAGATCCTTATGTGGGCAGTGTGCATAACGCAGTGCGTTCGTGCATTGTGCACACACCGTCACGTGATCAGGCACACCTGTGCCAAATGATACTTGAGGAAGTAAATGTGACACCCACTGAATGGGGTAAAGTGCACGGGCAGGTTTACTTGTGCAAAATGATAGCTGAATCGCAAAAGTGGCGTGTGCTTTCAGACGCATCTGAATAGCAAGCTGTAATCGAACGATCTCGTGAATATTTGCAGCACTTTTCGACCGGCGCATCTACTAGTAATCAGCTGGGAAAAGATTTCATTTTTTTTACTGGATAGATGAAACAGAGATTCATGATATATAGGAATAATCCCATTTTGACCGAGGAGTAAAACGTTTTTCAAGACATTTATCAAGTCGAATCTGCTGGTCAGGAATGTGCAACAAGTTTGTGTCGGATAGCAAGAAATCCATTAGTCTGAACCGATCTGTTTCAGTACAGCAGGTTACGCCGTAGGAAAAATAACAATGCCAAATAAATTAAGTAGGCGTTCATTGATCTTTTTGTCTACCGATAGCTTTTAGGTGCTACAGATTGCCACGGTTGTTATTTGGATGAAGTGCTGATCTATCCCCATTCACAGACATCAACAAGTTATATGCTATTCGGGCAAAAAAAAGCATTCGTATACAGATAACTCGTCCACATCAATCGCGCTACACCTATAGTTTATACAGACGTTTAATGGTTATACAACTGTTATCAAAAAGACAAAGCTTGAGGGTTGTTAATTAATGTACTAGCTTCCGTGCACAAGTTTAAGCAATATTAATGAAAATACTGGCATCTTTTAAAAGATAAGCTGAAGTATGAGAAAAACAACTACACCTTACTTGCCCTATTTGCCTGCTTCTTTCTCCTTGATTTACTGAACACTCAGTAGATCATTTGCAATATTCACGCAACTAAATTCAATAAATCGTCATCTTCTGTGATTTTTCCAGCCAGAGGCCGCGTGGATCTCTCAGCTGGAAAAAAAGCACAATCTACAGCTCTCTAAACTTGTTAGTAGTTGCTTTTACTTCTCACTACTAAAAGGTTCGACGAATTTCTCTAGGAGACATCCTTTCTCTTGCTGGCTGGCCACAATGCTAATGTCTTTTACTTCTCACTACTAGATGAATGATTGACGATTATATTTTTCACTCTACTGAGCTAGGACTGGACAAAATGGTCACTTTGGGAATTATGGAATGTTCGCTTTTAACACACATTCCGGCAGTGCAACTTATTAGCATGAATCGTTTTTGATCCATAATCAACCGCTAAGACTTGACCTGCTTCATGTAATTCAAGAGTAGATAGAAACTATGATTAATAAAGCTACGGATGTGTTCGTCGCTGCTCGTTTTGTATCCAATCATATGTTAAGGCTGAATCCTAGCTGCCTGTCATATACTATCATTTACACTCGACTCTCCAATCAACTGGGTCTGATTTACAAGCAGCATATGACCCAAATACCACATACAAACTGCTTCCCCCAAAGTTGACAGCGACCATACGTAAATTCATGGTTTTGCCAGGAAGTTGTTAATTGGGTTAATAGGTATGTTAGAGCAAGAAAAAGACGAATCACTTTAAAATGAATGAATACAGGAGGATGCATGGACCATTGTGGATGTGTTTTACGCTATTGATGAAATTAATACTGGAGTGGGGTAATATGAAGGTTGTGTAATTGAATCACCAAAATACTAATGAGGTTTTCGTTTCATTGGGAAGATTGCACAAATAGACTGAGTAAGGATCATATAGCAGTGCACAGGCGCTGTTCTGTGAGTTATTGACCTTGGTCGTATAAGCAGAGGGCGCACATAAACTCTCAGTATTGCATGACTGCGGACCACAGCAACATGTCTACACCTAAGGAAGTAATAGCACAGGAAATCGGATAGTCCGTCAGATACATATTCTGGTTCCTAACTCCGGTAAGTGATAGAAAACAGAAATGCGTAGTCTACGATAGCCGGAGCAAAGACTGCGCATGTCAACGGAGAGTTTGCAGCGTTAGACTTTGTTCAGTGCACAAATTCACACCAAGAAAAATCACAAGATGATCATAACGAGGTCAAGGGCCGAGGAAGACTTGCTCATACCGCTTCAACAGGGGAGAGAAGCTGTTTCCAAAGTTTGGGACGGGGAGTCAGTCTACAGCACCAACAGAAAATGTTCTGGAGAGATGACAGTGCGTCAGGGTAAATGAAAAGCTTGCATTTGTAATATGTTTATTGTTCGTTTTGAATTATCCCTGGTTTGCTGTTCAATTATTCCCCAAACATTGCGGTTGAAGCAGATTCAACGGTGTGATGAGCAGATACCCTCGATAATTATTTATTATGCTTATACAGTTGTTGAGGTTTCACCAAAACGCATTACGGAACTAAACGGAACGTCATCAAGCCTGGCTTGAAACATACTACCGAAAGTCAGTCGTAAAGGCAGCTTGAAACACTTGGTCCGTTTTATCGTGTTCACCAATTGTTTTTGACAGACATTCTGGCTTGTAATTCGTAAATGTGACGAAAACGAAACATTACCATCAACCTTTGTTGGACAATGATGATTTTAACGCCAATCCGACAAAGTATATTTTATGTGGACCGAATCCGCACCACTCAGGACTGCTGTTTTTTAAGAGGCATGCACCGTATGATTTATCGCAGACAAAGTGAACCACACCAGTTCAAGATGTTATGGGCGTCTTGGTGAACCCTGTCCAACTGACCTTTGGTGACTACCGATCATTTGGTTGGTCAACATTACTCATTCGTCCCTACAGGTGATCTTCGTTCGGTTCAACACAAGCCTGTCAAATTCGCTGTCCCTATTGCAAACATAAGGACGACTGGCGATCGGTTTAATTACACAACGTGGATTGATAAGCCATGACTTCATCTCATGAAGATTTTTGCCGGATGACGTGAGCATTCTCACCTTAAGGGACAATGGAGCTTCAGTCCATGTTGTAACAACTAACTGATGAACTGGGAGGAATGAGTTGTTATGCTTCGATCACGTCACTGCTTGTTGGAACTTGAACGTATTATTACAAAAACAACTGCTTCAAATGCGGAACGACTTTAAACAAAATGTAACTAATACCAAGGAAGGATGATTGGATTATTGACAAACATTTATCTATGCGTATGTGAACAATGATCAGCGAGATTGGATAAGAATTGCTTAAATTCACTCTGTCCAAGTGTCTGCACAGTTAGTGCACATCTGAAAAAGTGAGTCACTTATGAGTGAGGGTAACCTGGTTCACAGGAAGTGCCCCTGGGATATCCATTCAGATTTAGCGTTGCAAGATCTTTGATCTTAAAATGAATGAAACAAACATCTGAACATTGTAAGCTGTCTACAAGTATGCCCTCAGCCAACCTAATCAAATGTATTATTGTGGTTTCTAAACTGTTCGCCATAATATAACATAATCTGTACAGCAGCAACAGTGGTTTCGTCAAACTAATTAACCATAGTCACTGATCTCGATCTACCCAAGTAGATGGAGCCTTACGTTTGCTTGTAATATCATATGCTAACGACAGCTGTATGGATTTTTTCATTTTGTCCCATTAAAGTTTTTGTGAGAAATATGACCATGTTGGTTTTTGCTGAAAAAAAAATGCCGTAGCCAGCAAATGATCACACCTTTGATTCCGTTTGAATGGTAACATTACTACACTTGTGTAATTTAGCCGAATTGTGTAGGTATCAACAACATAACAATAGAGGACAAATATGGGTAGTACTCAAAGCAGAAAATATATCTGTACATGAGAAGTGAAATTGGTTTTAAAGCGCGATTTATTCAGTTGTCAGACCGCTAAGTTGTTGATATTAATCTACGCTTAAGAAGTCAAATTAAGGTAGATTATTTCTTGTCAGTTTGAGTGTTAATGAATACCCGCGTAGGAATTATGATTGGTGCAGGCGAGCACACATAAGTAGTTCACATCTCTGTGCAACAACCAACTCGTTTGGATTTTAAGAATGATCTTCTCCTTAAATTGTGTGACTCATCTCTTGTATGTGAAATCCAACACTTTTACTTCCACACCAAAATTCAGAAATAGTAGTTAAGACGAAATCCTGTCAATGTTTTAGCTTTTATAAACAATCTGTATGAACATTCACACTTCAGTACATTTATAGATGGATAATGTTAGCTAAAAATACCGGAGCAGGTATGTACGTAATACACTGACTAGTGGACGTGACGTCGAAACAAACTGCTTGCTTGGCATTTAAACTGGTATGGTATGTTGAAGCTCATGTCCAACCCTGCCCATCAAGATCAATAATCGAAGATGAATTGGGTAATGAATTGCTCAAATGATGATTGCTCCAATGATGAGGTTCTGATTAATTGTATGAAGGTATAGAGACTGACAGTAGTCGTAGTCTGAACAGTCCATTAACCAGCCCGACTAATTCTGTTTGCAAAAGAATGGTCAGAATTAAGAATGAGGAAGGCTTACACAAAAGATTTGACATAGCAGGATATAAACAGACAGTAGTGGTGGTTTGTGATACGACCTTAGCGTACGTGAGAGCGTATCAACTACTGGATATGAAAGGAAAAAATGGACATAAGTAAGTGGGTATCCTTCACTCATGATCATCTATCTAGCTGGGACAACTGCAGCTGGAAGACTTTGAAAGAAGGTAGGTATTCGTCTGCATAGATGTTTTCATCTTTCGGTTGAGTTGTCAATAGTGTAAAAATGTGTTGGAGCGGAGCAATTAACCCATAAAAAAGCTTCAATGCAGATATCATTTACCTTTCGTTTGATACTATGTTGGTTAATTTTAAAACTAATATCTGAGGTCAAACTTGCGTCTTATCTGCTTGTCTCTTTCATTTTTAAATCAAGACTGTTGTCCTGATCTTGTTAATAACTATCAATATAATGTCATAATTGCTCAAGAAGATTTTGGATTTTTCAGATGAATGTAATGAGCTGTGATTACAATTCGACGTAAATTTGATGAGTTCATACGTAAAGGTAACAGTACACTTTTTCATTTTGTTCATATGTTTTAAATCGTGTTACGTTTGTAAAACACAAATACAGTGTGTAGTTCACAAATCCTGATTTCATCAGCATTTACCTATAACTGTCTCAGGGGTGGAGATAATGTTGTTCCTATAGAGAACTATTTCATAATTGATGAAATTAGATTATTTCTTGCAATAACCGTTGTATACTGAATAACCTTTTGGCAATTGTTGAATAGTTGGCTGTGTATTGGGAAAAAAGGAATTTGCAAGCAATCACATTTCTCTTTGGTCATTCAATAGTCCTATATAAGGGTGTACTTATTGTTACTCTGTTCAGGGATTTGTTGCTGACAACCAAAAATTAATCGACAGACAAATATTCCAAGAAGTAGAAATCATGGAGATTCAACTTAAAAAGTATGTCCTTCATATAGACCGAAGCAAAAGCCGGGTAATACCTACTTGCATCATTTAATTTTTCTATTGCAAACAGCATACTTATTTTGAGAAGGAGAAAAAAGTGGCTTCAAAAATGAAGAAGAAAAAGTGGAGTGGTAGGAATAGGTTATCAGATGTAGAGGATTACTCGATAATCATGGTGCTTAGTTTGAGCTTTGGCTGACACGAACTGATCATCACTCAATGTGGATGATAGCTTCGCATTCATATTGGTCGTTCAATAGAAGCCGGTTCAAAAGTCTACTACAATACAAAACCTTTAGGTGATATTCAGTATATATTTGACATTGGACGCTAGATGAGAAACCGTGAAACTGTGAACCTTTTGATAATTTAGAGGCGTCTCTCAGAAGAAGTAATTGGTTGCGCTAGTCGACATTCTAGCCGCTGGATTACTTTCTCTAATGACTAGCAAATTATTCCACCGTTATTACCTTTACAGTAGTATAATGTGCATCACTACATACGTGTAGTATGACGCGAGTCGAATGCGTTGAAACTGAAGGGCAGCTCTTAACATCGAAAAGACTAATAGCTAAACACTCTGATTGATTATATGCATTTGCATTGTACGGGACATTTCAACGAAAACAATGTTGATATATCACCCCCGAACAAACGAACTTGATTGCATTTCGGTCGTGTAAAAGTGTTTGCGATTGTGGTGCTGTACGTCCATCTACCTTGTAACTGAGGTCTAAATATAAATAAGTTCTCAAGCCAACCGTGCTCCTGTCTTCGACACCTCCTTTTCAGTAAGCTGTGACAACATTATTCAAATTCCATGAGTTTTACAAAGAACAATATTATCAGATGTTTTCCGATGAACTATCTGAAAGCGGTAGGTAGCAGCCCATTTTCTCACGCTATACAATCGCCTAGTAGTGATATGTAGAGCTTGATGCAACAGACGGTCATTTCCGATAGAAACCGACCACTGTTCACTCAAGTAAAACTGTTCATTAAAGTTGCAGCTATAACGAAAATTGATGAAGGTTTCTTTAATTTCCACACCCATGTAACGGTGGCTATTGCAAACCTACAAATGAAGGAGTAGGTCGTGGAGTTCATGTCATGGAAATGGTATAAAAGTGTTGGCATTATTCACCATGTCATCTTTAAAACTCAACTGCATTAGTGGTATAATACTTGATCGTGTATTAGACCGCTAAAATAAGACATTTCTCCAGGCACAGTGCAAGATGGTAAATGGATTAACTTCGCAAACTGACTATAATGGAATAGTTCGCGGTTAAAAGACTGGTGATTACAGCTGGAGAGTTCGGGTGTCAAGAATGAGTCTCCACCTCCGTATAGCATACAGGAAGACAAATTATTTAGGCAGTCTCCGAATACTGTTCGACGTTGACTGACTGGGGATCAAGTTGTACAGTTTCCTAGATCGGATGCAGCAAAACGAGAACAGCAAATCCAGTGATGTGCAAAACAGACGTAAACTGTTTCTCAATTTTGTATAGCTTAGTGAGTTGTCCTCAGGTTAAATAAACCCACGATAGGACTTGATGGATTCTTCAGTTCGGAGTTTTTGAGCACGTAGGCTGAGACAAATATGGTTATTCTGTCAGCTTCTTATAAAAGTACTCGTTACAGTGACATACAATAGATCATGTATGAACAGGTACTATGAGACCTCCCAAATCGAGACAGGAACGTAACCAACAATCCTCATTCGAACTCGTAACCATCGGCATCCACATCACTAAACTACCGTGTGCGTGTGCTACTGTGTATTATAGTTATCGGGCAGAGTAATTGTTTGGAGACTTGATGGCTTAATTGGGAGTGTATACATCAGTTTCAGTAGCCTAACTGTAAGACCCAGCTTGAAAAACAGAACGCAGCGAAGTAGCTGTTAACTTGCGATCGAGAACATCTAAGTTTATGAGCAGGAATCGGTCGGGCAGTTGAGTTACTTGTAAATGGTGATAAAATTAAAACGAGGGACCAAACGTGTTCAAGTAGAAGAAACTTTCACCCAGACAAACTCACCTTCCCATTTGGTAAAGATTGCAATGGCGGTACGTGATACTGCTGATGAGTAACATCGTGAGTCCGTGGTTGTGCCGGGGGTGGTTCCTCGATGACTCCCAAAAGACTGTCAATTTTTTCTTGTCCTTCATGAAGCCATGGTTGATCCGGACGCTTGACAATAGGAAAGGCATCTTTTACATCTTCCTTTATTGCGCTTGATGTCGCAATTCGTACGGGGACCCGAAGTTTTGGGACTAACAGTTGATTGTTTTGCGAGACCAGGCGCAATTCAAGAACATCACCTTTGGAACAAAATACGGGGTGTAAATAAACATATTCGGTTTTTGATGAAATGGAAGACGTGAAATTTTAAGAGCAGGACAAGTAAATAGGATGTTGAATTAATTCTTAGTATGGTTATACCTAACATAATCTAGTAGTTTCAGACGGACAGGCAAAGATCGTGATGAATAATCATGATTCAGGGAGGACTCCACAGGCACGCTGAGCGCCCAATATATCCAGCATTATATAAGGAGAACAACAACAGTGGAAGAAAACCTGCTGATGATTAAAAAACAACGCGGTCGTGAGATATGAAGTCCAGGAGTGTTTAGTTATTCAGAAGGATAGGATTTGATCGTCCAGTTGAGGTCCTAGTATTCGTTTAAATCACTGGCTAGAATCCCTGACCGAGATGGTAATGTATCTGTTGGATCTGTTGCAGTTCTTCTGGTACGTTTGTCACATTTGTTTGGTATGATGCAGAGCGATGAATCCCTTGATACAACCATGGATTTTTGTGTGGAAATTCAACCCCAAATATGACTTTATTTGTTTCTGCTGTGTGCAGTAAACTATCATGAGGGATTTTGTACCATTACTGTACATAAATTGTTTAATTTTTTTCTTTTCATAATTATCATTGTTTATCTATTAAAACTTCTTTTCCATCTTTACCCAATTGTTCTGAGGAGTTTATTTCCCGTTGATTGGTGGCTGTTTGTGGACGCGTGTCTAGTTACCACACTTTGAACGGAATATTGGTGTATTCGGCTAATTCACACATAAAGTGAGAGAGCACATTTATGGTGATTTTGTTGAGCAGTGCGTTATAAATTCCAATCCTTGCTATAACTTTTTCTGACATTTTTCAGAATTGAAAAATAGTACCTATTAACCCATTGTCTGAATGAGCGTTATTGGAATTGTCGAATACACGTCACTGAATGAATTATCCTAAGTAGTCAGGAGCGATTTAACAGTGCCATGATTATTAGTGTACCAGCATTCATACCATTTCTCGTTAATCGGCTTAACCTTGTTTTATCCTTTCACATTCTTTCATGTAAATCTTTCTTCCCGCGGGTTATTATACATCACTGTTGCGGTCAGCGTTGGCTTTAACCACAGCATCATTTAATTAAGTCCATAGCTAATATCAATGACTGAGTGAACGACTGAATAAGTGATATAACTGCCTACGTAGTCAATATTCCTGGGTGGGCACGGCGAAATATCAAAAGCTCTGCAGATCTTGTGAACTGATGAATTTCAGTGAACATTCATTTGATTGGTGTCAACTACAGCTACTACAGTTTTTGATCATTTGGTTCCAGTGACTGCCATTGCATTGGTGAACGTTCTAGACCTAGATAATTTCTATGAGAGTGATGAGCGCCAAAGACTTTAACCCACGACATACGAACAGTTGTTAGAATGGTAGTTCGGTCATTCCAACAGTTGACTACGGAGTCACGGATACAGGGGTTCCATAAATGTACCTGCGTTATTTTTGCTTGGTTGTTGGCCTACCCTTTCTCACAGTTATAATTCACTCAGTCGGAAGGGTCTGACTTAAGGTCAGCTACAGTGTTTTGGCAAGCTTGTCTGAATTGTTTTTTTGACAAGTACTCAAAGGAAACAGCTGGTTGTGGAAAACTCTCTCATCACCTTGTTCGGGTCATCATAAGTACTTGTTGGTCGTCAAACCAAACACAATGGTTGATCGATTTAAGCTCAGGAGAAAAAGAGGTCCAATTTTGACCGGATTAGGTGAACTTTTGCAGGTGGGTAACAAATTTGATTATGTAGAAAAGTTCAAAGACGGTTGATTAAAGAATGATGTAAAAAATATGAAGAAAAACGAAGAAAAAACACCAGTATATGATTAATTTATCTATTATCTCTAGTACAATTTTGTAGGATGCTATGTTATGTTTTGTGGATTGGTTATGAGGGTTTATTTTATTGTCAGACAAAAGGTATGAACGTTTTTTCAGCCTGTTGTTTTTAGCCCTAACCGAACCCCATTGACAGAAATGCCTCCATCTGAATGGCAAGCACTAACAAGTAAAACAACCTATTCCTATCACAACTAGCTCCTCAGTTTTGAACTCGGTCAGAAATTTTGACTTCCGGTGCATTACAAAGTACTTTAGCTAAGTGAAAGTTCACATGAAGTATACGCAAACTATGCGTCGGATTGGATTTAGCCCTGTTATAATATTGTTGCGTTCAAATGAGTAATAAAGCTCTCAGCAAACCTTATTGCGCACATGGAAAAGTGAGGGAGCTACTTCACTGTAAGTTCCATTTGTGGTTACCGAAATGTGTGTCCATGCATAAATCAGACACTGAAATCTAAAAACATTCAGCTATATCTATGCTTATTACGCCCGGTATTTTTGTGGTTTTGGTTGTGCCCGGTCTTATCAGCATTGCTGACTCGTTTGGCCCGATTCTGTCCAAAGCCATGATTTAGACACCAGTTTTTTTATTTGTGTGTAAGTCTTTTTGTTTATTAATGTCCTATATTAACCTAAAAGAAAATTGCCCACGAGTGTCTGGTTAAACCAAGAGTACATCACTAGCACACAATCACTTCGGAATCAACCGTACATCAATTTGCCGGATACATATGCGTATGACTGCTCATAACATGTAAATATCTGCAAGAATTATGTGACATCGAATCTATGAACGGCCAAAACTGATAGCCAAATATTTAAGTGACCGTTATCAAGCTGCCATAGAAAGTAAAAAAGTAATTTGTGCCAAAATTATTTGACAGTATCATTATTTTGCTAACCGTATCTGAAATGTCTATTTGTTGTTAGAACATTGACCATTCGCCGTACTTTATACAACTCTTGTTTGACATTACTCACTAATCACATGAAAGTAATGATGCATAGGGCGGTTTTTGATTAGCATCAACAAATAAATGTGCCATATAGAGAGCTATGTAACGTGGGTTCGATCTAAAACGTCAACTGTATAGAAGGCTGATTTAGTTGTGCTAAGCGAGGCATATCGCTGTAGTGTGTATGCACAAGGCAGAAAACGGTGATCTAGTCTCATCCCGTCGGTCCAATTCACGTGATTTCAACGTCACGGGCGGATGAGCCTAGGTTACGTTCATTATGTTCTGTCCAAGTAGACGAAGCGATTGAACTCACAATTAGATATATTATTCGTCGTTACTTCAGCATCCCTTTATAGGTAACTCAAAGATATTGATAAAGCTTTAGGTGGACAACGGGAAATAGATCCAGTTAAAATCAGACCACGACGGGTGACAGTCTAGAACGAACACACTAAACTAAGTTTTAAAATGTACGTTTGGTTCAACAGCTCAGCCTTACTAATTTTCTAGAACGAAACTTTTCGAAACAGGCATCCGTTACTAGCATTAATTCTAACCAACATTTTCCCGGTTCTTCTGAATCGTATGTTGTTGGCGATGTGATAGTTAGTTCCCCTTGTGTGAACGATAACTAAAAAAGCACCTGTCACCGCTGAGAATAATAGCTCTTGTTGATGGTTCAGGGGCTTGGTTGCTGTTTGAGTTTGCAAGCAAAATTGTTCTCTAACTGACAAGTGCGGTGATTAGACGAAAATCTAAAATAAGTAATAGTCACTTTTTCTCAGTCAATTAAAAGCAAACGCTATTATATTCAGAAGAATACGAAGGCCTTTACTTACATATAGTATAAATAATTAACGAAAAAATACAAAGCTGATCGGAAGTAAAACTATTCCAAGTATTATCCATGCTAATTGTGTAGGTGAGTTTGTCATTGATCGGAATAGTGAAAATATGTTCACAATAATACTGATTAATACTGAGACAAGCAAATTCGACAACGAAAATCAGGTCTAGCTGCTCCGTATATGGATATATTTCAACAGTATCCATACGATAAAGCATGCATACCCTCGATTTTTAGGCTGCCGTTGACATTGACAGTAACTCAATAAACTGAGTTACGTAACACTGACCTATGCAGTCAGAAGTTCGTGCCTACAGTCAGTTAGGGTCATAATTTGAAACAATGAGTGCGTAACTGCTAGCGAACACGGAGCCCACAAAATTTACTGCCCGATTTTCTCATCTACCCTGTTCACTGTTTTTATACTGACTGTCTTGTAATTAGCTTGGTGATCAGAAACAAAAACGAGCCTTGTTTACTACTTTATTGTTCTCATGCTTCTGTGTTTGAGGATATATTAAATTTTAGAATATTTGATGACATCTTTATGCGAATGTCACCTTCATAACGTTATATATCTCATACACATGCTAGCTATAGATACTTTCATAGCTAGACCATAAACTGGTATCTGAAACCACCAGTACCGACTTCTGTTGACTTAAATACCAGCATGATCGACTTAATCATAACATTGTGGACAGTATCAAAGGTTTCTCTGACTAAAACAACGAGCTTAATTAAACTCTGAAAAAAATATTATTAATTATCTGTGGAAAGCAACTTGAACGTATGTGAACACTTGTGTTTTAATCAACACAATTGTCATTCAGTTTTCGCCTGGTTCCAAGCTTATTTCAGCTAATACTTGTACATCTAGTTGCGATAACAAAAAAAGTGCGCAGTCAGTAAATACTTCATGACGTCCTACCAACAAGGTTGACTGCAATTGCACCACTGTTAAAACTGGTTTACCGGTAAAGGGTAAGCTATTTGGAACCACTTGGACGGTTGGGCCGAACCAAGAGCTCTGTTTAAATCTTGACGATCTCGCCACATTATCGTCATGCTGTAGATTGTCACGACTAGGAAACCATGTTCCCCGAGTGTCCTCTTCCGTCGGAATTGGATTCATCCGAGAATAACCGGTTGCCCCTTTGAACCAACCATCGGAGGATCGACGGCGTCGGCGCCGGCGATGTTCGCTGGTTGAGTCGCTCAGTCTGAACACATCCGAACGAAGGTTTTCAATCACCAATTTGAAAGGCAAGGGCTTACGAATGATTTCGTAAAGCTGAAAACAGAAAAATGAAATGATCTGTGTGTGATATTTTTCAGATGCAAACCTAGGAAAAAGAAAATTGTAAAATCGCACCACGTTGTGCATTCTGCTTCGACGCAAACGCGCAATCACAAAAGATGTGACGGAAAAAATGAGTAAGATGAAAGTGATTAAACGTAAGAATTTGGGGTAACACTTGGGTGATCAAAATAATTCAAGATCAGGACAGTTTCAGTTTTGTAGTAAGTTGTTTTGGTCCATCCGATTGCGCAAAAAACTGGTGGAATAACTGAAAGTATTAAAGATGTTTTAAATCAAACAAATTTTTAGCGACTGATAAGTTGAGTAGTACACCACCTTCTAAGGTTTGTGTTTATTACTGATGTTGCAAGCAGGCATACAAAGTGGTTTTGCGCCCAGTTGATTCTATATTGATACTACACGACAACCTGCTCAGCTTCACTAAATAAAACTATATTGGTTCACTGACCACTATACATACACTCATAAATTCGCATACTTTATCGGTACGTGATCATGATCAATGCATCTGGATTATTCCATCTCAATTGTCAATGTAAAAATTTAGAGCCCATGTTACTTAGTTCTAAATATTATTTGAATTCTGCTCTGAATCATTTTTTCCAGAAACAACAACATAGACTTTCGTTTCTTCAATGACACACCGTCTTACTTATGGTAATTCTAGAGGATATTAAGAAAATGTGGCTGTAGCTGCCATAGATATGTTGTATCTTCAAGCGGTTAGTGTGACTCTGTATTTTTGTTAGTCAACTGCATATGAACCGTGCAAAAGTTTTTCGTTCATTCTTCTGATTTGAATCCTGCTGAATCACGCGTACTACCAAAAACTGACGTGCATTCCATAAACCTTCTCTGAAGTAATAAATGTTTACACAGTTTTGGTTGTTCAACCCATTGAAATATCTGACAACTGTAAGTCCACTAAGACTTTCATATGACCTGTCATCATTGTTATTAGTTGACAGTGGTAAAAGTTCGCTTAGAGGTGACTTCCCTATTTGTGTGAGCTATCAATGGAAACTGAGAACAACCCATCCATCAGAATAGCTTTTGAGTAGTGTGTCAGCAAATTACTCGCAGTATAGTTTTAAATCAAAACAAACTATTCCAATTAGGAAGCAACGAAAAATTCTGATTCACCCTTCGGCAATATACGGTTAGCATACTCAAAGATATTCTACGTTGGGTAGCCTGGACTTGAAGTGGCAACCCTATGCTGCACAGTTGATTGTGACATTGTCGTCGACTTATCTGCAACGATGACGTTTGTGAAGAGTATAACTATGTGGTTCCAACAACGTCTGAACTGTACTATCGAAACTGAGATTAGCAAAACTAACCAACACGTGACACATTTTTGTTGCATACACAACGACGCAGATTGCGCTGGGGATAGCCGTCATATATTACGTGTGGTGTTGTAACAAAAGTTGTACCCAACAGATTTGGTGTTCCGATCTTCGTTCAGTCTGACTGTTGGTTTACGACTTTTCATCAGCAATCAAACTGGCATGCGTATGCTTATTTATGACACATTAGCAAAAACGCCACAATCACCAGTCTGGAATAATACAAATATTTGCCGTAAGGTATACAATATTTCATATGTCTTCCAAAACAGGTATTTTAAATGTGATGTACTTTCTTAGGAAACAGCTGTGTAAAACATTGCCACTGTTCATACATCGCATATGATCGAATTATCACATGCAAGCGACCAACACTGTTAAGTTGTAAGCAATGCTGCCGTATCCGTTTGTTAACATAAGAGGTGTGGAAGTTCTTTTCATGAGGGCCACCTGAAACGTTTATCTGATCACATTGGCTGCTGTCACCTGAGTGCGGTGTTTCGTTAGAATCAACCAAACTATCAACAAAACATCAGCAATATCGGCAACAATTTGTCTACAGCGTTAGAGCATTTCAGTTAGTAGCAAATAAAGGTGTGTTATCAACACTCCCTGACAATTATTCAAGCACCTTGATCGCCTGTTCACAGAGTATTAGAAAAACGATCCCTGCTAACTTAATGAACTCAACAGTCGTTATCAAACCGGTCAGCATAAGTCGAGTGTTTGAATCTGAGAACCGTTCAGTCATCAGTCTTGAACAAAGCTCATCAAAATTGAGCTTTTCTTTGAAGAAAGCAAAGTAAAACTACTGAATAATCGTGGCCTATAGCTTAAGTGCTGTATGGATTTGAAATATATGATTTTGGACGAAGGTTGTTAGCAACATAATCAATATTACTCATTACTCTATCATTCGACATAAACAAGTGTAAGTTCATCCTAACTTTTCACCATGTTGTATTGGTCCTGGACACTTTTTGGTTTCTATAATGCTGTAATGTGCATGAGCTGTTACTATGATAGTTTTGTTTTTCTAACTACTATCCTACTTATTTTACCTCAGCTTTTTGGCCGCATTTCTCTTCTTCCGAACATGGTCAGTATATGATGTAAACAAGCTTGGACTCTGGAATTGATATAGGGTAAGTTAGTTATACTAGACTCCCTTAGACATATATGTAGTAAGTCACTGATTTGCTATATTCCCTATCTATCTCCTCGTTTGTTTTTGTTTCAAGTTTTGACAACAAAAACAGCCAAAAATATTTTTCTATACTGTAGACGATATCACATTATCCAACTGGGTTTTTGCGGCAAACTGTCTGTATCACTGTTACGCAGAAAGTGAAATTAAACCATTTTGATCGATGGTAGTTAAGGATAATCTGGGAATATATCAGCAAATTTGGTGCATGATATACAAAATCATTTCAGATTTACTTTCACATACAATTCACTTTCACTTTATGTTTTCTGGGAAGAAAAATCATGATCCCAGGGATCACTCGATAAAAATAACGGATCATCTATGAGTATATATCACTTGAGGTTTGCGTACTCATTCAGTGCTATGGGAATACGTATTCCTTATAACTCATGATAATACTAAATAGAATGTGATTCGTTCAGACAAGGGTGATCAGAAATACAATGTCGCCTTCCGAAAGTACAGCTTGCGAGAGTTTGCGTGCAATACTTGCAAACTGATTGATTACTTATACTCCCATGTAATTAGTCAACGTTAGACATTACTTAGATTTGTAGAAAACATTTTACCCTGTGTATTAAAAGTGGAAAGCACAAAATTGAACTAGTAGTTTTACTAGATGGCTGATAACAGCATACCTAACCGAACTTTCACAAACTCTGGGCATGAGTATTACAGATGTTGACTGATTCTGATCACCAGTGGAACTAACTGGAGCCACAATCATGATAATGATCGTGTAATCAGAACAAAGATGCCACGGCATCCAGACCATAAGGAAAAATTAAAAATCGGAAATTTAGGTGGAAAGAAAACGATTTTTCACGTAAACAGTGAAGCCAATAAAGTCTGAGGAGACATATAACAGTGTGAGTTACATTCTACTATTACATAACACTTATATTGCGTTAAAGCCAACGACGAGAAGAACAACATCGGTTGATCGGTACTTTCTCAGATGGAGACAATTAAAGTTTAATGATCATAATGTGCTGTGCTACAAGATGAAAAATTAATAAAGTTCCTGCCTCATTGTGAGTGTCCTCCAAACCCAACTTCAAAATAGAATCATCAGGTGTGATCAAACTCATGTTAGGTGCTAGAGACACGTTCCTGAAAGCCACCAGCGTTCGTTTTATCTACTGGGTATTTATAAACCAGACCGAAGTATAAGGCATAAAGACAGAACTGTGCACCTCGCGACATAATCCCACCACAAGCTATCGTACACCAATTGTAGTGAACGAATATGTGCAATAGGATAACGTAAGCTCACATTATATAATCCACATAATTGTGTGTACCAATTCAAATTCACGGTTGTAACAAACCTCGCCTAAAACTCGCACTTTCACTCGGTTTTCCAAGTTTGCGTTCTCACATTCATTTATAAAATGTAACATCTGTGCAGAAGTGCACAATGCGAGTACGAGTCATATTGTGGAAACATCCCTGTCTAAAATGTAACCACAACTGACTGATCAAAGAGATGGCTAGAGGCCGTTCAGGGCCAAATTATACTACTGTCGGATGGGAAGGCTTGACTGACAATAGCCGGTTGCATAAATATCCAAGGTCTTAGAGAACCAAATATATCCTATTACACATTCAACGAGGCCGCTTTGATGGTGAGGGTGGACATGAACTTTTGCAATGTGGACTTATTTTATATGAGAAATGATTCAGTTTTCACCCTTCTTTGTTCAGAGGTAGTTGTCAGAAGATGTGATGATTGAGTTGCAAAAGTGAGATCAATTAATGGTCTGACCGATGTTGCTGAACACACTTGGATATGCCAAAAGGCTCAAGAGGTCAAAGAATGCATCCACGTGTTAGATCGGAAGACCAAAATACATTGTCTGGGAAAAGCACGAAACCACTAACAGTCTACTCTATACAAAGTAAACGATTCCTCATATGATTAGGTTCTGATGTTTTGATGCTTAAGTTGGTAGTTAAATCATTATTTCAAAATAATCAGTAAAGTTCTCGTTAAAAATGTGCCACGGAACCACCGATGGCACTAATGTTGCCCTATTGAGGCCAGTTACCTAGAACTGTCACTAGCATTACCATCGAAAGAAGTACTTTTCAGTCGGTGCACTTATAAAAGATATCCGTTCATTGTATAACGGACATGTGCGACCACAGTATAATTGTCGAATTAGCCATATAAGTTATGACACAGGCTTTCACGTTGACGCACAGTTATCCTCATTTTCTTTCCAACCTACCAGCAGGATGCTAATTTCCAACGAGACAATGTGACAGTTTGTCAGGCGTTTGTCAAGGTTACGGGTGCTTCTTTCACAAATGGACATCTCAGACTGAATTACTAATATCAGCTCTATAACGCAACTTCCGGACTCCATCTTGCTGGGTATACAAAGAAGTCAAATCATCCAGCTCGGGGGCTGGACCGACGACTGTTTTAATGCAATCGTTATGAGGTTCTGGTTCCTTGTTATTAATAGCGTTCTCAACACATTATCACGTGGTCAGATGATTTTTGTTATATCATGTTATCCCATTAGCAACTACATACTATCCAGATCTAAATCATGTGAAAAATAAAAGGAGACAGTGAAGTAGTATTACCACTGAAAGTTAACCAAGATGGGTATTAACGGCATGTTGAACTGAATCTTATTGGAAAACAAAGCCATCTACAATCTCTTCTCTATATGTGTATCCACGAGTCCTATTAATGATGCTCATTTTTTGGCAACAAGTAAATTGTACAATTGTTGGGTTGTGATTGGAGTAGACCGGTACGATTAAGCAGTAGTATTGTACCGTAGCATGGAAGACTAACGTACGATAGAAACAACAAGCAGGCGTGATTGTATGGTGAGACGGCAGTCTGTCCAATGATAACACGTAAGAGTAAGCCCACATCTCCAACCAGGATGGTCACATGACAAATCCAATTGGACAAGTGCAAGGTTGCGGGCAAACTGAAGTGCCATGAACAGCAAATTATGTGAGCAAGTCCATCGTACAAACAGTCACATGTTGGCTGCATGTGCACACTTAACACGACAACAGTATTCCACAATGTTTTTGATATAGGAATGATAGGCATCGGTAATGCCCCAGGAGGTAAACACTTCCGTGTAATAATCTGTTTCAGACATGACGGTTTTCAGGTCGATTGCTCCGAATTGACCCCAAAAACCAAACTTGTCACGCAACGTCAAGTCGTGGAACTAACGAGCTATGATTCAAAAGAATGTTGCCCAGCACTGTAGAACGGTGATACCTTGTGAATAAACAGTTACAATTTACACGGCTGACTGTCACCACTGATACAGTGGTGTACGGTGTGACGAGAAATGACGTGTCGGCAGAATGCAACTAAGTGCTGTCAAGAAACACATCGCTCAGAGAAGCACCTCTTACTGACGTACTGAACTTTGCTACAAGTACCGCATGAACAAACTTAAGGTAGTCCACCAACGCAACTGGCTACCGTTCAGTCTATTGTATCTATTATCTAACCAGAGATAACATCAACAAAAATCATCCGTCAGTTTCATGTGTTTATAACCAAGGATCAATGGAGACTGTTTCAATCCCATAGACAATCAATTTAAACTAAGTGAACTAACCACCAGCAATATGGACTTGGATAAGCACCCATAGTGTCCCGCTATAAAGCTAGCTAGAGTGATGCGGAGGTTTGTTTTAACCTATCCGTCTTTGGATCCATATTACTCTTGGACGAAACTCGTCTATTTTCTTTTCGAGATTGAAGTTTCAAGAAAAACAGGTGTTTGTCACAACCGTACTATTGAATTCATTGCATTTATACAGTCTGTAACAAATTATGAGAAAAATGTCACAACCTGGCATGGTTTCCTCAGTGAACACTACATCAGTTTTGCTTTTAAAATTGCTGCTATGCCGGATGACAGTAGTCTTCATTTTTGAGTAAACGTATTACGTTCTTTCAACAAACAATATCGTGATTCTATGTTTGACAAAGATTCCATGACAAAAGCCGTCGAGTTTACACAACTGAACTTCAGCTTCTTAATCTCACTCACCTAATTAGCCTACACTGAGCTGCACAAAAATCTTTTTTTTCTCTCAAGAAACAAGACAAGAATCAGCCTCCATAGGTCAGCTAAATACTTTGTGTATGTTTTAATAATGTTACAAAATATTGTGTGTATTCGTTCCTACCCTAGGGATTCGTTGGTCAAACACGACCGCCGAACCCCTAACACGATTTGCTCCCGCAAAATTGACCTGGTCCGATTAGCACGGACTACTGAAGACCGATATCGTTTGTACTCATAACCACGGTGAAGTGGTGTTCATCATTTATCCTATCACACTGTCCGTTCCTCAGTTGTTGATCAATAGCATTCTAATCGTGCCGGCCAAACAGAAGAAAGTTTTGTTTCTCAACGCTTCTACGGAGATTTTCAATTACTTTGTAACGGTTGTTTCTACAGCTCACTAACATAATTCCTTCCAGGCTCCACGTTATATTCCTAAATACATATACTTCAGGTCGTTGGTTAGCGTCCTGCCATTAGCCTGATAAGATGTGCTTTGCATTATCAAACAAGGACCGGTTGACGTGAATGTTAGTCGCTTTTGGTCCGTTCCAACTATTATGTCGTTTTACAGTAAACATGAAGACATATCTGCAAAATGGCAAAGAGAGAGTAAACACAGCCGCTGAGCCTTCGTTTAAGTTTCGTTGCACTGTGCTTAGTTTCCACAACACCTCAAGATAATTTTAAATTTTCCGTCTGTGAGTGTACAAATGGTAGAAAATATGTGGGTAAAATTATGGAGTATATGTGTTCAAATTACTGCTGAAATCTACTTTCAGAATTTAATCTATAATTTCATCGTCAGATTTCATTCAAACAGGTTTTCCACATTCATATCGTCTCGTAAATATCGCAGTATATAGCTGAGGCTCACAGTCAATTGGGTTTTGGTGCGAAATATTCCTTCTAAAAATTTCAAATGGTGAACTTACTGCGTTTGTTGCACTGTAGATCATGTGATGGTCACTGATATCTGTTTACCAACCTTCGAATTTTATGTGAGAAGTACGATTACCAAAATACGCATAAAAATAAATGTTACATTGATTTCAAAAAAATGAAATAAAAAGTGCAGCTAACTGATAAACACACTTCAAGTGTGTATCATAATCAAAGCAGACCAGGAAGTTTTCTGGGAATGATTGATTCCACATCAGAACGGACTGTCTATGGCACTAGGCAACATGAAATAACACGTTAATGGAAAATCTGACCTTTCGGAAATATGCTATACTAAAGCGTAGCCGAGCATACTTCGTGAGGTGTAGTTCCCTTGGACACAGAACAGTTAATGAAATGTTTGACCTAGCATAGAACTACGACCTTATAAAGGCATGGCTGTCACGCACTGTGCTTACCTCGGCCATACGATTCCATAATATGGTACTTCCATCCGACAAGTGAACCCATACCAGCAAATAACCTATCTTCAGGTCACTTTGTGATGCCATGGAGTCATTCCTGCGATCCTTGTCGTTTACTGGTTGTAATGGCTTCCACCGTTGAAATACCTGGGTATCCTTTCTTGTAAAAGCGTCATGAACAGTGCCACTGTGCACTAACTGACCACCTACTGGTGTGAACTGAATCGCATGTAGGCTGGAATAGAGGGGCATGAGATCTTCCGCAGCATGCAAGATTGGTCCACGGTTCAACATGGGGTTGTCTCGAGCCAAATTGGGATCAACATTTTGGTGCAAAACCATTTGGAAGTCTGAAATTCATGTAAATTATTTGTGTCATGAAAGTAGTTTTATATAAAACAGGATACTGTATAAAATTAGTTGACAAGTGTTCAGACACCCACTTTTATGGGCATGAAGAAAAGCTTTTTCTAAGAATGCTCATACGGAACGACTGCAGGTTAGATAAGACCTGAGAAAATACATCAGGTATTTATATTTCGAGAATTTCTAGATTAATTGAAAAGTCCACTTCTATATCCAGTTTTGAATAGTATCGCTTATACTACACAGTAATAAGTCGTACAATCAAACCTATAACAGTCTAATCGCCTTACCGAAATAAATATATTTCTACAGTCATTTCAACTTATTAAGCCTCTTCACTGTGCACGACTTATTGGTTACAGTTGTTTATCACGAATGGATAATCGAAGAATTCACTTCGAACTAAGTCCTACATATTTGCCATATCCAACCAAAAAGGAAGTATTCAACCCACTGATACCTTCGGGCAGGTTGCTAAGCCACGTTTGCCTACAAAAACGAAACGACCGCTTTTCATGAGATATATTAGGAAATCCACCATCTGTTTAACATAGTAAGAAGACAAATATTGTGATACGGAAAAATATTGTTCATTTAGTGTTCGCATACACAAAACAGTCCGTTATATACATGGTCGATGCGTAGTATCAAGTGACAATGAAAACCACTCGTTGCGTTATTCACATCAGCATGGTTTAGTTAAAATAGTACTCTATGGAATCAGGCAAGGCGCAATTATTGACAGTCAGCAACAGAACGACGGTCCGCAAAAAAACTGGTTTTACAGGTACTTGCTGTACAATAGTTGAGGGAAGCATTTAAGCTGACCTAAACCATTTCGAAGAAATATATATTGTTCAACCTGTGCTGTATCGGTGAGCACACGGTTAATTTGACAACTTACTCTACCAACGATTTATCTGTTGGACTTTTCACTGAAAGGTTTGTTATCCACTGTACTGAATGAAGGTTACTCAATCGGTGTGCTTTTCAGACACCACGTAACAGTTCATTTATGGTTGCATTAACGTATTTGTTGACACAACAAAACACAATTTCCATTGCTGTGTGTTTGCATTTATTAAAAGAATGGTTGTTACAATCGATTGCTTATTGTGAACCAATTAACTGCTTTCGAGGGTAAAAATAAGTCTTGTAGTCACATACTTGTTGTTCATCAAGTTTATTCGCCTAGGACAATCTGATTACCGTCAAACCCTGTACACCCAATGTTACTTCAGTGAGACAGTCCATGTTTTCCCTATCCATTTTCAATGCAACGGTAATTTGCGTTCTGTCACCAACTCTGCAATACAGAACCAAGTGACATGAACAATGTGAACAAATAGACTGATAACATTGTTAGATTTGATTATTTGGAAAAGTAGAAATCCAAGCGATAATTTGTCTGACAGATAGACAGAATGATTACCTTCCGAAAACAAGAAAGCTGATAAGTAACTGGAGTGTACGTGACAACTATCCTATCGGTAAGCATATTATTTTTAAGTTTTGGCAATAGGCTGTGAACTATGAACTGTCGACAGAGTAACTACGCCTATTTTCCCAAGGAATCTTTGTATAACATTAACATATTCATGTTCGTCTCATATGCATAGGAGTTCAGGGCTGAAAATGGACCATAATTCTATTCAGATAAGCATTCTAGTCAATTAGGTCCACCAACAGGTTCATGATATTGCAAGGTGTAGGCACCTTGATGTTGTATGTTTGAATATAGACGTATCTATTTTTAATGATTAGGTCCGCTCCATCTCCCTTCCTATACAGGGTTTGCTTTTTCTTCCTATTCGTGGTTGTGTGGCAGTCAAGCATCAGTGTGAATCACTGATCTATTGCTGTCCATGGTGATGGTGATCATGATATTGAGCTTTCCAAGACTGGTTGTGAATAACTTCAAGCTCTTAGAAACCTACTTCAAAGATTGAATAATCAAATAGAAGATAAAAATTGGTCACTTTCAATGATGCCTTGCTTTCTGACACTCGTTGGTTCAAACGCAGTTACAGTTTGTCTCTTTGTTCCCTTTTCGTTTACAAAAACCGGAATATCCTGATTAAAATAAATCTTTATGCGACCAGTAACGTGGTGGAAAACCAACTGGTACTTGAAGGGAAGACTTTCTGTTCGAGCTGAGTTTCATAGTGATCATGATCATCATCATCATCACAACAGCCATGAGCCTGACCAAAAGGTACTGTGGCTCGGGCCGCCGCTCACTTCAACAGTGACGTGGAATATCCTAGAAAAAAACGTTACCAAGAAGACTGAAAACCATTGAAAGAAGACTAAGTGGAAGAACTAGAAATGGTATGGATACAGGTCCGCCATTGACTACGACACATAACCATCTCGGATAGCGTCTCTAACCAGCGGTTTGAGTGATCACGAGGACTCCATCCAGGCAGGCGATACCTATCCACTTTGCTCAATGGAGCAGTCCGGGTCTTCATATTTTGTGACCACGTTGTTGCTATTATTGAGATGACTTAAAGAAGGCAGAAACAGATCCTGGTAATGTATTCATTTTATGGCAAATATCTTCAGCAATGCGCATCAACATTCCAGGCGTATTGCCCCTGCAACTTACCAAGTTTGACGCTATCGACTGTTTGGCTTCCCAAAAGAAACCTCGTCGACCCACGATTCAACCTGTACTACGATTAATGAGATCGGAGATCTCGACCTGTCTAGGATGTCCTAATCGCGGGGTTATCGATTGTAGTTAACAGACAGTAACTGTGTCTCCATTTCGAGACGATCGGGCAACCTGATCATTACTCACAAGCGAAGGTGGTTGAGCGTTCACATATGATAATTCGGTCGTGCCTAACGTGAGGTCAATGGCGCAGTGGTAAACACGGTTGCCTCATGAACAACATGTCCGTGGTTCAAGTCCCGGCGGTGGCGATGATATGCACTACTGACGAGCTCTAATGAGAGCGAAACTCGAGTCTAGTGCTTCTTTTCGAGAGGGGCCGACTGGAAAGTCTATGGGGATGCGACAGCTGCGATCAATTGTGAGTGATGTTCAACTTGAAAATTAACATTATAGTCAAGACAATTAATGGTGGGTGAATACAGTCCTATATACTACTATTTGTGTTCAACTTTCGGACCGACTGCATTTTATTGAGGTGAGCTGTTTTCGTTGGAATCAATTAGTTCATTTGTAGCTTCGTAAAATTTCTCAAAAACATCGTCCGTTTGATACTCGACCTGCCTCCCTAAACGTTCAAAGAGCTAGCAAGAATGAAACTGGCCACATCTTAGACTATCAGCTCGTCAGCGAGCTTCACAAACCACCAAGCTCGGGAAGGGTGACGTTTCGCTCATACAGCAGTGAACCTCTCATTGTTAGCCAGACATGGCCAGTATGATCATGTGAATTGAGTTAACAAAATATCCCTCGCTATCATCCTAGCAATTTAAGGGAGAAAATTCGTGGATTCATTTTTGGTTGGAACACAATCAATGTATGCGCACTTAGTAGGCATATCGCGGGGATTCACTGCCTTGGCGACTTTAGTATGCATTGTATGGCTTGCTATCTACATTGTTACGTTGATATTTGATCGTGTTATCAGCACCACTAAACACAACAATAGCTTATTCACAAGAGCTAATGCCCAACTATCGCACAACTATGAAGAGAAAGACGAGTCCAACTTAAGGATTGGACAGAACTTAACCACAATTATAATTAAATTAGACCGTCTAGCCTCAGTGTACTACATCTTGCACACAAACAATCGAACTGTGATTTGTCATTACATGGGATAAACTATAGTCCGTACTGTTTACTTAACCGGACTAAAGTCAGTCAAATAACTAAGTAGGTTTTGCTCCGGTATAGATATCTTTGTCACATACACATACACAGTGAAGGTCAAAAGGCAGCTGGAGTATTTTTCCTTAGAAGTATCTGATCCTATCTAAGGATCGTATATCTTTCAAATGTGTTTCCAGCACTTCTGAGGTTTACTCACTGGATTTCTGTAACAACCATGTCGAAACAGCTCACCGTATCTGACCCAGTATAATAATAAATAGACATGTTGAGGAATCATAGGTATATATAATCACATCGTTCGTTTGTGTCAGCATCACACGTGAACTTGAAAGATGTAAACTGTTAATAGTTAATACCGCAACTCGATGTAGACCACAGATTGAGTTAGGTAAAAAGCGAATATTGAAATCATCACTACTGTGGGACTATGCTCTATGCTTACCTGAAAAAGATATCAGTTCATTTTTCCTTTAGCGTTTGGGCTATCTTTGATTCCTTCTTTCAATGTCGGTATTAGGGCATAATTCATCGTCACATATGCATTATATAGTAAGGGGTTTCTTGTGTATGTCTATCAAGAATTAGAAAAGTAAATTTTAACCCCTCCCTCACTGATACTCGGGTACCACCGCTCGACTATCAATTCCGTGAGTTGCGTGTACTAGTGAACACAGCAAAATCTACGCATTTGTTAAACCGAATGAGCGAGTGAAATGGGGAATGAAAAAATGAACACAATCTCCTGTCTCTGCGAAAGTATTAATAGCAATCTACGGGACACTACATACCAAGGATCAACTGTGCAGAAAGTCCGACAGGCCATACACTGTCCTCTTCGGTGACGTGCACTTCCAGGCTGGGAGCATCGTCCATGGCATGTATCCAAAGTGGTGGTCTGTTGTTGGTATCCAGTCCGCTACTGTTGTGTGCCATCAGCTGGGCTCGTTGATCTTTTAATTGTTTCGCCAACCCAGGCGGTATGTGGGCATTAGTGACTGACTGGTTTATGGGCTCCAGGAAAAGTTGAACCGAGCCCGGCTTCGTGCCTACTAGCCAAGCCATATTTGATGTTGTTAGTTCCTGAATCACACCGTCAGTAGTCCCGTTGGGTGGGTTTTGTGAATGTATTGCATTGCCATTGGGAATCACCAATTTTACTGGCAATTCTGTGTTCGTCGGATTAGTTAACACGTCTAGCCGACTGTCTGCAGGTCTCGTAGAAATGCTTTTCAAGCGAAGGCGATGCGCTGTGAACTCGGTTACATCCACATACTGATCAATTTTACCACCTAAGACGTCTTTGTCGTAGAGTACTGAACCCGCAAGTATGAACCTTGAAATTGGAACGATCGGGGAATAGTAATTACATGTGGGGACATCAGAATCAAAGTGAAAATGAATATGACAGTGTGACATGGTGTAACATGGATTCACAGATGTGACCTTGAATTTCATCAAATACAAACTCCCAAATTTCACATTCTTCAAGTCATTTATAAGAGGTTTTTCAATGGCGCGATTACAGAGCTTGAGTTCAGAAGAAATAGTGATGTTCCAAACAGAGTTTCTGAATGCTGACTGATCGGAATTTCGTCTATGGTTCAAGACTTTCAATGGCTTCATATTCATTACACATATATAGGCGGCAAACTTCTCGTACAGCCTATACATCAGAATCACGTGATGATGAGCAAATTGCTTACTGAAGTGTAAGTTATTATCGGGTAGTTGGAATCATAACCAGAATTACGGATCACCGATTGTTACCGTAGTGGCATTAGATAACCTCAGAATGAAAGCGGATTTTTAGTGGCGCGGAAACCGTTGTGATATTCATGTGCTCATTCGATCCTGAGGAATATGATGAAACAATTGAATGACTGCGTGATTATTTATTTGGTAACAATTTTGTGTTAAACAGAAATTACAATGCAGATAGATTATTGATAATTCTTTGTGGGATTCGACTAGTCACACCCATTTTTGTTCCTGGGATCCATCCACTAACAGACAACCGTCTGTCACTGAAGCTATCAGCGAGGCAGATCGCACACTCATTTAGAACACACATCCAGAAGGTTGGAACGGTGGGTGGAACACTGAGAATTGATTTAGCTAGCATCCTGCTACGGTGAACTGTTTGACAGTTTCAGCACCATGAGCGGCGTACGTTAAGCCTTTCCCATTTCACTAGTTCTGTTCAATGTTGTGATGTACGATATACTGGAGAAATACCCTTGACAGTCAGAAAAGGCATGGACCTCCTATCTGGTGAAGGGCTGACTAACCTTGATCAGGTTGACGACAACGTGTTACTGTTTGATACTTTCCATTCATCACAAACAGCACTGGAGGCTATTTTGCGTTGTACCTCTCTGAGTCTTAAAGGTCGTGTATATAAGACGACAGTGAGGGCTGTATTACTTTGCAGCAGCGAAACTTGACTGCCCAGTGTAAAAGACGTGAGCCGTCTTCAGGTACTTGACGATCAATGTTTGCGTTCGATCGCTTGTGTTGGATGGAATTAGCGAGTAAACAACGATGAGGTTAGGATGCTGATATCTGGTAGTGATTATCAAACGAGTTCTTTTGTTCAGTCACTACATTGACACAGACCTAGATGGTTAGGTCACGTACGAAGGATGCCAGCTAGTCGTCTACCACACCAAACAGTGTTTGCCAACGGCTTGATTATTGTCGTTGTTTTGGCGAGTAGTCTGTGAAGTAAGTGTACTTAATGTTGCTTGCCAGTAAAAGTTGATGACGCTGTACTTCCAATTATAGCTCGGTTGTTTGCTTGCAAGGGGGATACACCTTGATGTTGAATGTTTGAATATAAATGGAGTTATTCTTAGTAGTTAAGTCCCGTCCTCGCCCTTTTTCTCCTCATTTTGTGACTAGGGTTTGTCTTTATTCATGATTGTGTGAGAGTTAAACACAAATGTGAACCACTGATGTATTACCATCTATGATGATGATGACTTCCAGTTCTCCCATAACAAGGAACTATTGCACATTACTCCTGTGCGAGCTTCTTACCAAATACAATCAGTTTCAAAGCAGTAGAATTATAGATTCTATATCGCCTCTTATTAGTACACTGATCAAGGGTATCAACGGAATTGTGCAAGACGAATTCATTTTGTAATCCTTATGTCCAGGAATGAATTACTGATGGTGTTAGTTCAATGTTTCGAACATATGCACACTTACCATAAAGTTCCGTTCATAACTGAACACTTCAAACACATGTGATCATCGGCATATGTGGTGAAATACTCATTAAGTCCCGAGTGTGGAAAGTAACTAGTAAATTTGGGAGTATGGTAATATATAATCGTCGATAGGGTATAAAAACATGACTTAAGATGTTGTGGTCTTCAGGAATGTCAGTCTAAACCATTGACCTTTTACATTTGAAAAACGATCTATGTGTTTAGAATTGAGTGATCTATTACCTGGATTAGCAACCGTTGATCCAACTAAAAGTTGTCCCTTCATTAAACAATATTTTCTGAAAGTTAGCGATATAAAAATATTGCTAACAGTATGATAGGTCTTCGCCAACACCAATCAATTACAATTGTGAATAGGACAATTAATAGGATATAAATCTGCACTCTTCCAAAGTTCTTGTCAACAATTTAGAAATTTAGCCCGTTCCGCTTGGGATTGGTGCTTTAACCAATTTTGTTGCATCGCAAGCAGTTGAATGTTGAGTTATATAGTGATCTACCGAGAAGTTTCTTTTGCGAACGAAAACGTTTTCTCATTAACAGAATGTGATAACTGTTTCTGTGTTCACGGTCATTACACACCGATTAAAATTAAATATCGTGTCAGTCTTTCGGATATGTTGATAACGTCCATGATCTGTCTAAAATACGTTTTACGTGACGGTTCATTCTCATCGAACCAACTGTCTAAACATTTATCAAGTTCACGTGCGCATTACTTGCTTATTTGGTCATCAGGTTGGTTGGTGTTTTTATATTCTTTCGGTTAATGGACAATACAGTTTAACTTATACAGGAGCACGTATAGTACCCAGTTCGAATCTGGTCATTTTGAAACCTGGTGCACACTGAATGTCCGATTACAATTTCCTCTTTCTCGCCGGTAGCTCACATGATCACCTTTTCGATCATGGATTATTTCTGTCAGAATTTAAGACCTGGCGACGTCAGACACCTACTTTTTAAATCTCCCTAATTTGTGTTCCATGCCAGTATGCCGTCAACACGTCAATGAGTTGTTACGTTGATCGTCTGATATTACGTCATTGGTATGATTAATTTGATGTCACATACAACATGTATTTTTCGATGGGATGGGTGAGCTGAGTTGTACGACGGGGTTTCATTGGACGGCTTCAGGTGTTGATTATGGTGAGTAGGAACGAAAACTGAAAAGCTATCAACCTGTCTAAAGTGGGAAAACCCAGGTAGTTAGTAATGTGAAGGCCAGTGCCTCTCCGGGTCAGTCTGAATAGTGGTCACAAGATGTCCTGAGACCAATGTTCAGCGTCTGTTTCTCTTCTCGGTGTTAATGGACGTACAAAAATATCGATTAGTATTGTGTGTCACGCGATGTTGAGATCAATCTTCCGCATCCAAACAATATTTTCAAGACCGAGAGGTTTCAATGGGAGCTTCATACAAGAAGTGGTTGTCGGGCAGTGGGATAATTTAGACCATTTTCTGTTTGTCCTATTGATGGTTCTATGCGCTAGATACCGTTTAGATGATCATCAGCATTTTGACAACAAACGAAGTGCAAACACTGCTATGGTCATCTGCAACAGCATCAGAAAGTAATTCTATTTTACATATTGTCAGTGATTCATATCATATTGTCTACGAAGACAGCAATATCACAGACTCATTCCAGCTTGAAAATTTACTCTTCAAAGCAGGGGATTAGGCGCCTTCCTTTCACACTGGGAATTTCGTGAAACATGCAAAAAGAATAATTGGATATGTGGATATTGGCAATCGGAAACATTTGGAAGCAATAAGTGCTAAAAATACACTTTTTTCGGAACGACAAGTTAAGGTTAAAAAACTTTAAGTTTCTTGATTTGAAAACGTTCAGTAAAGTTGATTGCATTATTTCAGATATCAGATTGCCTTTCGCTAGAAATATGCTTGTCAGAGTGTAAGTAATGCCTAAATGTCAACTGGAATACATAGGCCGTTCTATCTAACACGCACCTAAGACTGTTAGTCTAGAATAAGCGTTGAAGCTGTTATCAAATCTCACGAGAGAAGCGTTTCATATTAAACAGTCACGAGTTGCTCCTTTGTACACATACCATTGTTAATGGACTGCCTATTTTTGTACTCTGAACGGGTCATTTAATTTAATTTGATAACTGTATGTGTTCTGCGAACATTTCTCACACGTGCCGAAAAATGCATGTGGAACAAAGAGCTGAAACGGCTAGACATTTTACCTTGAACTAATGAACTATGAAATTATAATTCGTTAAGAGTTACGTTGTGCCAGTAACAGTTATGTGACCAAAATTGGTTGCATAAAGACGACGGGTGTGCCCAATACGGTGTCTTGTTC
>JTDE01000613.1:163593-182864 GCA_014338405.1 Paragonimus skrjabini miyazakii
TTAAAGAAAGTACACTCGTAAATACTCTTCTTATACTAAGTGAACGTGTTCGCTGGGATTTAGAGAGTCAGCCTTCAAACTTCCTCACGTTGGCACACGGTGGCTTGAAACTGTTTGTACCTACAATCGTTTCAAATGGTTGAACACTGTCAGTTTTAGTTTCCAAGGTTTAAAAGAAAATATCGTTATCTACAATAAAAAACGTCCCTTCATGCAAGAGGAAACTACATTAGTGAAGATACAAGTACTTCCGGCTTGATGGAATACAAGATTTTCACGCTTCTGCAAACGGAGGTACAATACGGAAAATAATTTGTCATACTCTTAGATATCGTACTTCACGTCCTACCAAATAGTTTCCGTCGTAAGAAACAAAAATTTAAGACTCAGTGGTGAATTCGTCGTAATCTGTTACAGTACAAACCTGAATACCGTGTATGATATTGTTGACAAACATTCTATTTCCACTAAACAGTTGTCAGCACTTTTATTTCTAATCAAAGTCATTATTCTTCACTTCGTTAAAATGCTATTACAATTTAGTTGCCACTTGTTATCAATATTCGTGTAAATTTGGATTTTTGGTTTTGGTAAAAAACGGAGTCAGTAACGACGAGAACGATTGTGTCGATTATCGAAATGTGCTTGGTTGCCAATAACCGAACAATGCTCCCAATCGATTTACTTCTTATGGACATAAGTCCACCCACTGTATCAGACAGATATGTGTAGACAGGATTGCTTGTTTATTACCCAACCAGCATGCGGAAACGCAAACATTTTTACATATTTTTAGGTTGAGTAAACTTTAGACAATGTTGTCGTTGACTATTTCTTGTTAAAAATGGCAGATAAACAAACTTTAATTCACGTGAGCCAATCAATATTTGCATCCGAAAACAAAATAATTATCGGCGAATCACATTCAAAACATGTAGCATGTAATGAAAGCCCACATAATCTGAACATACATCGTTGTTCCAACCTAAATAGACAGGAAATTCCGAGGAAAGTTTCACTCACTTTTACAGTGTCCATTTAAATTCAGAACTGACAAAGTTTGAAGCATGATTTATCTAGAAGCACGTAGTTAAGCGGATTTGATTAACATTGTCCGATACCATAATTATGCAAATATTCCAGCTAAAAATAAATCATGGTGCCTTGCTATAAATGAGGTTTCGATTTTAATTGAAAACTGATACCCATAACTCGACTATTCTATTTATTGATAGAGTGCACGTTTGATTGAGGGATTTCCTTCAGACGTTTTGATTACCATTTCTCAACTTTGGTTCCGAATCCTAAGTTCATTGGCAAACATATCTAACTCTTAAGCCTAAAAGAGTAATGAATATATCCCAGTCGGGCCTGAGCACAAACCGAATACGTTGAACGACTTTCTGTGGTCGATATCACAATTTTCTCGCTTTGGCAATACCTGATGAACAAACATCTTATTAGTACGTCCAGCGGTTGATGTGGTTTAAACAGAAGAATGTTAACAGCTGCTATGAAAATATGCATACTTAGAAAGTTGTCCGTTAGCTTCATACAAGAAAAGCGAGTCTGCGTAAACCATTCGAGCTCAGTGCACACCGCATCATCAGTGAGTCACCCACCAACTATGCAGTGCTGAGTTCTGTCGCACATTGTATGAGTAGTGCAACCATGCATAAGGTTCATCAAGGTTGCATTCTGTTTGTCACCGAAGAATACCGTACTTCATCCATCCATTAATGACATATGTCTGTTTTTTAAAAGTAATTACTAGGAATTTTAATTTACAGTCAACTGAAGGATTTCTCTAAGTTTTAGGTTAACTGGAAATGAAATGTTTGATAAAATTCTTTAAATGGTTGCTTTCACGCAATAAACTCACGACGGTTTTCCAATGAGTTTTGTCAAAAAAAGCAGTATTCGTGAATTTTTTTTAAAACCTCCCTCTAAGTATGATTCACGCAAACCCTGATGTGACCATTTTGTTGCTTTGTACTGTACATATCAAAGTCAGGAGCAAGTTCATGCAGTAATGGATCAAATCTCTCCAGTCCTTTTCCAACACCGCGACATATGAGATGTGCTTCACTGAAAGCTGTAAAACCTTTCAACTCAGAATGAAATATCTGTAACTTTGCGAGCGTATATCACAATGCGTAATGAAATATTTGCACATCAAAACATCTATAATCGATGGGCATAGAGAAATAAAGAAAAAACAGCTGAGAAGCGCCTGTATAATAAAATACCTGCGTAAAAGGAAAGCGCAACGCTTCATTTAACTGGATACCATATTCCTTTCATAGCGTCACTATTCACTTCTAGTCGGGATGTGCGTATAACTATGATGCAAACCAGTTTTGAATTACTACACAGGTATCATTCTTTAATCGTTGGCAAGTAAGTAGTGCTTCAATTTGTGTGAATTTTGTAATTGCTTCATCATGTAGGTGGGAATAGAGGCGCGTAATTCCAAAGCTAAAGCGTTGTTTACTAATCTGAGGCACTTATAGTGACCAAAAGGTGTCTCTCTGGAGCCTTAGGGTCGCAGATATCAGACAACAGTGAGGGTTGTATTACTGTACGGCAGCGAGACCTGGCCGCTCAGTGTAGAAGACGTAAACTGTATTCAGGTGGTTGACCACCGATGTCTGCGTGACTGTTGTCGTTGTTTGACCGAGTTTTCTGTGAAGTGAGTGCACTTAATGACGCGGAGCAGTGAAAGCCGTAAGGAAGTTGTCTTGCTGATGGCGCCTTACTTCGACATACAGCACGGTTGTTTGTTTGTAAGGTGTAGGCACTTTGAGGTTGTATGTGTGAATATAGACTTAGCTATTCTTAGTAATTAGGTCCATTCCACTCTCCTTCTTTTTTACTCTCTTCTCATAAGCGGTTTCTTTCCCTTTTTCCGTCTCTCTTCTTCTTCGTGGTTGTGTGGCAGTTAGGCATCGGTGTGAACCACCGACGTATTGCTGTTTAAGATGATGATGATTATGTAAAAATCGGTATTGCATACCTATCGATGAGTTAGGTGGGAGTCGGCAAAATTGTCAAACACAACTTGTGGCTATTATTTTGAAACCCACAGTTCAATTCATTACTCAATGTTGTTATAAATTTGAATAAAAAATTAGCTTGGAGCGTTTCTGAGTTTTAAACAGGTTTAAATTTCGACGCTGAGATCTATGTGGATATACTACAAAGTTAACTTTATGTATTGTCCGGTAACTTCCAAAGTGGCCTGCAAAATAGTGGTTTGAAATATTTTCACGACTTTTAAGACCAGAACGACGAACGGACTACCACCATATTCCACTCTGGTACCAGTATGCACTGCACAATAGTAAGTGTATTTATCACGTTCTCCTCCAAATTATATAAGGCGATCGACCATAAGGTTGACTAAAGACTTAAGAAGACTGGCTCAAAAGTTTCACAATAAGCAGTAGGGTCATCAGTTTGATTTTCAATTATGCCAAGTCGCACTACAGTGAAAGATCGATGTAGTTTACAATTGTATTGTGATTACTGCACAGTAAGTAAGTACAGTCCTCACCATAAATTCAATTGGATTAAGAGTACTTTTCATTGAATAATCGTATCAGTCACCCACACGGATTTTCACCTCAGTTCTAGAACAGAACATAAATGAAGTTAGCAACGAACGAATTGCTACGTGAAGATGAAAAATCATCAGATCGAATCTTAAGATATTGGCATAGTGGGTTTGATTAGCGTTCCTCAGATTGTCAAGATAACTCGCCTGTGTCTGTGTCAGCTGGGGAAGCAGTCACGCTTTCATTCTCTTTGAAAACGAGTTTCAGGAAGATCATCAGAACAAGGTTCTTATAAAACTCTTTGATTATTTTAATTTGTTTGAGAACAGTGTGATACATAAATGATGCAATGGCGAGACCACAAACCACAGTCATATATTTTGCGAATGTTGCATAGGAAAAACAGTAATCGACCTCGGAATGCCGAATACCTTATCATTTCTGTACTAACTGTACCGTGATCACAACCGTTCGAATCAGTCAGCATTAGATGAAATTGTACTCACCAACACAATAAAGAAGGATTGTGTTCAAGTAACAGTCTCAAATCTTGTTCGACCAAATGTTGATGGTTAGGGTCTTTTAATGAGTAACGTATATAGGCGAATAATCTGATATGATAATTCAGTCAGCTCATGAATCAAGAAATTTACTTGACGAGTTCTTAAATGATCAGATACAATATAAGTATTTGCCTTGAAATGAAAATGGTTGTAGTATTATTAATACCCATGTGGTGTTATCAGACTATGCAAACACAGTATCGCTAGTGATTTTCATAAAACATATTCTATGAACGGTATCGACGCAAGGAGACTTGAGATCAAAACTGCAAAACCGTACAGTGTTCACTCATGTTTTACTCACCGCCTTTTAGTGAAAGACGGGTGTCACACTAACGTTTTGGGTTTCGTTTTGTAAAACCTAACTGAATGATATTGCAACTTAAGAAGACTTTCTCCTCAACACGGCCGTCAGTCACACACTTTCCACCAAACCCACTTTATTCTCAACTGAGTTAAGTTCCTAAACATGCCCTTGCAAAATGTAAAGTGGAACGTTACTTCTAAACTGAGCAAAACAAAAATCACTCCATCATTAGGAAGGCCATCCTAAGTTATGTACAGGACATTTACAGCGATATAGTAAAACCGCGATCCATTAGAGGAGAAAAATGGATGGCGAAAGTCCGCTCTCAGGTGGGACATACATTATCCAGGTAAACTATTTCTTGACAAATAATCGCAGTGAATAAGTTCATTGACAGAATCACCGGCAGTTTTGATATTCACAAGCAAAACTATTAATTACTTGTAGAAGTACTTGTGTTCCACTTGTCGACAAAGGACGCACGCATGGCTTGTAGCCTTTTACCTCTTGTCCATTGTGGCATTAATGCACATTTCTTATGTTGAACTAAAGTTACTGTTTCGTTATAAGAAATAGAATCTAGTATTGAAAGAAAGAACCGTGTAGAAATCGTCTATTTTAGAGTGCATACCATTTTTCAATCAAATCAACTGTCGTCTTTGCAAATATGGCAACCATTCCATCGCATTTTGTTTGGTTATGGTAAACATTAATCTCAATTGACTCAACCATGTCTGTAACGATTAACTGAATGGTCAACTACATCTCTGCTATGATGTTTGCTGCGCCTAGTGAAAGATATTAACTCGTACTGATCGATTTTACCCATACCTCAAATGACTGTGGAAACGATGGAAAAACTTGGAAGAAATTAACAGAGATCATGTGTAGGTCTCGAATTCAGTTTTTATCAAAACTGAGTAACCATTTTAGTTTAATGTGTGTCCTTAAGTTCGCTTGTTTCTTTGTATATCAACAACAAAACTCTTACTTGGTACAGCATGTTGAACAAACTGGTCCAGCGGTTGAATACTAATATGACTTGATCATGTTATGCAGAATACATCTTCATCAACGGCAGATAGTTAACATTTCTGGTCGAATTTCTCTATGCACTCGATAGTGAACAACCGTTCGTTTAAACATTCCGTGTGCATTCCTTCCAACTCTACAGTTTCTACTGATTTCAAGATTGCAAAGATTCTCACATCGACCAATAAATGTTTTGAAATAGTTCATCACATTCTGATAAAATGTTTTCCGCATTTTTCATCACGGCATAGTAACCTTTCAGCGAAACCGACGGCAGATGCAAGTGACTTTATTAATTATAACCTCTGTATGAGTGTATTTCTATACTTTAACTAACCGATGAAAAGCTTATCTCGTTGGTTAACTTTCATGAATTTGGATTATTACAAAGTGAATACTACTCCCCTAACTGCACCTGTCGCACTCAGATTAGTCTTTCGACTGAGTTACTTCAAATGAATACACTAAACTTAAACTTCACTTTTGTTATAACACATCAGTAACGTACATGTTCATCCGGATCGGGAGTTTACTTTGATTCTCATGATTATAAGACCAGTTTGTTAACCGTAACACAAGCAAAGATCATAATAAAATAAGTATATATAACCGCACAACCACAATCACGTGTGATCAGATTTCTGATCGTCTGATCAGTTCGCAAAGAAAATTGCCAGAATTACTCCATTCAATCCAATCGATAACTCCATGGTCACAACTTCTTAGTCAGGATAGGAAAAATCTTTCCACCACCGATCTCACTGTTGTTTCACTCAGTTTGTTTTCAGGTGAGACTGGGCAGTTGTATTCAGAGATTAATTGAAAAAAGTAGTCAGTAGTTTTTTAGTGGTGCGCAGACCATGCCCAACAAATGAATGATGTTCGGCGTAATCACATAGCGTTAATTACCTCACTTACTTAGGGTGTACGCAGGTTTATAGTTCAGTATTCACTATTTCACAGCCACCCAAATGTAGGCACTGATCACGCTTGAACCAGCCCGAGTCGTTGCATTCGAACACGACCGACTTTCACTGCTGCATTCACTCTGCATTTTTACACCAGTGATTCGACGGCTTGCGTAAGTTTACAGTACAGTACAATAAAAAAACCATTCGACTGTATATTGAAAGCTGATCCATGCATTTTTCTTAAAAGGACCGGACACCTTTCACTCCTTTGGCTTTGGCACCGGCGTCAGTCTTAAAATGTTTGTGTATCAAACGTGTAAAGCGAGCATTTTTAGCACATTATGACTGGAAATTGTTGTAAATTAAAATTCGTGAGAACATATCAGTAGAACTTCGTTAGGGTCTTACATCAGTCACTGAAAGAACAGCAGCGATAAAACTGTGAGGACAAATCGTGTACACAGATGTCAGTCGACTCGTGCACATCATTAATATTTAGTAACATTATGGAGGCTTAACCGTACCAGAACGGTTGCGTGAGTAACTTTCACTGAGAGTTCTCTACAAGGATATTGATCGGTGAGTAATACTCACTCAACTCGAGCGGATTGCTTTGCCTTCCCATTTATTGGTAACGTAGAATTTCTGGAGATAAGGAAGGTTATTACATTTAGACAAATCTGTATGTCAGATCCACGCCCCATGATCAAGCTTGGACACCGTCGTTTGCCCTATCGTTTTGATACCCAAATGAAGCACAGTTGTCAATAAACGACAACATTCTGGTAATTTAAGTGAAGGACAATAACGTGGAAACATCCAACCGATAATCTCTAGAAGCAAAAATGCACAACAGTAGTGTGTTCTGACAAGAACTGTGCAAGGGGTGGATGATAAACTTCTTTCACCAAACTAATAGGAGACGGCAGGATGCCGTCAATAAGCATCCAATATACCTACATTCACGATTAGTGCAACATCGTCTCTGTTGAGCTCGTCAGTGAAATGGTGTGCATTTTAGTGAAAAAACGGAAACCAACCTGGAT
Organism: Paragonimus skrjabini miyazakii; assembly: GCA_014338405.1. Classification (NCBI taxonomy): domain Eukaryota; kingdom Metazoa; phylum Platyhelminthes; class Trematoda; order Plagiorchiida; family Troglotrematidae; genus Paragonimus; species Paragonimus skrjabini miyazakii. The sequence goes on from JTDE01000613.1 coordinate 171,010, forward strand.
GATCCGGTTGAATATGAATACTATCGGTATGATCTACTTCAAGACGATATACGCTACACAAAAAGGAACAATGTTAAACAGTCGATGATAGTTTGAATAGCGTTTCCAGTGAATGCTCTGCAGGAAATGGTGGTATTGCATAAAAATCAAAATTTGGCTTCATGTTGTCGTACACAGCTGAATTTGTCATGGTTCAACATGAAAATACGACAGTACACATCATATTTAACAAGAGTTACCTAATTTCTTGAGATCTAATTGCTGCATAGAATTTTAAATAGTCTGGTGCTATACCTGCATCGACTACTGCTGTTCACTTGCTCGACAACTATATATAAGTGAAATGGTTTTTAGTTCACGACAGAAAGAAATCGTGGTCTGTTCGTCAATCTACACCAACATGATTGTCTACAGATTTCGTGTCCGAAACATGCCAGTGAAAATGTATGAAATGCAATCTAACATCGCAACGACAACGTAATTTTGCGTGAATGATTATGAAGGTTTAGTCTGTTATCCAACATGGTCAAGATGGCTAACTCTTGCTAGCTGCTAATTAGGTCAAAATTTATCATGATTTACCAATGAGCACGGTAAGCAGACATTTCCATTTAACTAGTTCACGCTTGCTAAAAATCTTACTTCATGAATTCGGGCAACGGGCTTTTGAACATACGTTAATGTTTTCCAGTGGCGATCGGAACTAATTATTTTTGAATGGTATACAAATGTAAGAGGGAAAACTAACCGATGTGAGTCATGAAAAATTTGAAAAGAGAAAACATTACTGGAGCTCACTTATGAGGGAAGCAAACGCCGCTAGCAGCTGTTGACATTTGGTGACTTGTGATAATCGGTCAGAAATGTTCGTTTTGCCTCTCATGCGTACTTCGATCAAGTAAGGTTTTAGAATTACCAAACGGTTAATCCATAGCCATAGAGATGGGTGACATGTTAAAATTAGGACATATCTTAGAAACAAGACCGTTCTGCAAACAGGCTGCCTGCCAATTCGACACTCTTGTTTCGGAGAATTATCCCTCAATCGTTCATCTCCTCATAATTGCATTGAAGACACCAAAGAATCTATTGTTAATCAGGATTATGTCACGCTGAAACTCGACGAATAATCATGGATATTTTGGATAGAGTTCTGCATGAGCTCCATAATATGAGCGACAGGCTATGTGTTTGTTTATAGGCAAAAGGAAATGGTTAGATGAAAATTTAGAGTCGGCTGGTGTGTACTGATTTTCTGTGTTATCATTATCATAGACAACAATATGTCAGTGACTCTCACTGATGCTTAACTGATACGGAGCCACAAGAAAAAATCAAATCCTTCACAGTAAGAGGAGAATGTAAGTTGTTCCCGAAACAATGTTGCGTTAAAATGGCGTCGGAGTGATAAAAACAATGTGTTTTCTGACGTTTCGCTATTCACATATATATATATCAGAGTTTTCCAAAAACTAAACTGAAGATTATAAAAAGAAATGCATATCCACTGCGTTTTTTGTGTACGTACGCGTTAATGAGAAGCAAAAGACGCAAAAATAGGTTCAGGTATTTCTCTCCCTGAAGGTACGACTCAAGAAGTTCACTTAATTCCATCTTTGTACGACAACAGATACATTTAAAGATGGTCTTCTTTTTAACATTTTAGTCAGTAGTTTTAGAAAAACAATACCATTTAATGCACCAAGCTCTCCGTATGATGAACTTCCGCTGGCAAGCTTTACTTGTTTCTGTCTATCAAAGCAGGACAGTCACTAAATCACTACAACTTATCCAACTTAAGCACAACCTCAGGCAATTGCGACAACGTGTGGCATATGACTCAAAATTGCCTGCAGCGGTTGCCATTAACGAGGAAAATCTACAGTTATTGGTTAGGTTCGAAAGAGTTTAGTTAAGGGCAATAGACTGTTGACGTAGCTGCCTGATCTAGATAGGCTGATATAATTGTCTTTAATTTAGTCTCTATAGTAGCCCAAGCTGGAATCTATGTCGTTTATACAAACAATAGCTGGAACAACCAATGATTGTGGACAAAATGGAGCAAATGTTTACCATTGCCTAACTGATTTAACTGGTACGATGGAAATTGGTGAAACGCATCAGTGAAATCCAGAGAAAAAGTGGATTGCAGATGTTTCTTAATTCACACCTGCAACGCAAACAATAATTTGCATTATGTAGACAACTTGATACTATGGAATTTCTTGAATTAAGTCCGACCACTTTTTTCCAATTTTGTTACCAAACTAGGACACTTCAATTTTCGTATCTGATGGCAGTAAGTTATTTATACATCACCACTAATGAAAATAGTGATATTCACAAATGTGTCTTTAACTCACTGTTGTGGTGTAAGATTAGGTAATTTCGACTGAACCATTTATGACCATTTCAACAGCTCATTTCAAGTGTTGCCAAATAACAGATGATCACTGTTTTCCTCTCTACGTTCACACACACGATAAAACAAACTTGACATGCATAAAACTAACTCCAAAATGTAGACTTCTGTATCACAAAAGTTTCACATAGAAGCATGCATATTTGACGCGGTAACGAAACAGTTCTACATGATCGTACGGGAGTGTAGTCAGGAGAGTCACAAAAGCACACACACACATAGGTGCAACCAAGCGTTTGCTTAATGTTGACAAGACGTTACAAAAATACGGGCGCACATATGCATGTTTGAATAATAGCTTTCAAGTTAACATTGGAGAGTGTTTGTACACACACACACATTCGAAAGTTGTTTTGGTTACCGGACAAAAGAGAATTATAATTGTAGGGCAGGTGTGAAGGATTCAGCTGACCCAAATATATTCATAATAATTATCACACGAGAAAGAAAGTGAATCAGATATTCTTCATACAATACTGTGAATTAAGCATACGAATGAAAATGTGTTTTAAAATGTTTGCAAGCAGAAATTCTTTTATTTTGTAGTCGGGGAAAAAACAATGGAGAGGAAATGTGCTCGTTTAGTCTTCCAACGCAATTTCAGTTGAAAAAAGTTTACTGGTCAATGCTCAACTTATTTCTTGATAAACAAGAACAAATCAACAAAGTTCATTGTTCCTCATTGTTTTTTAATAGACCGTACGGGTACGAACTGTTACAATTTCAGCACAGCCCGCATTTTATAACAGCATGAAATTTTCATTCAATCCTCTTTTAAATAAATCTCTAGACTCGAGTTTTTTAACGTTATATTTTATCATTATCATCTTCACCAGCGACGTGAAAAAGTCACTTATAAATGGGGAGATATTTGTGTTTGTAATCGACAAAACTAAGAATGGATTTTGTCACGTGTGCTGGATCTGTTGAAGTTTGTCTGGTACATTTGTCGTCTTATGTCTGGTATGATGCGGAGCGATGAAGCACTTGAGGCATGTTTGGTTTGCTTGCAGAAAATGGATCCCAAATTTGCCCTTATTTACTTCTGCTGTGTGCAGTAAACGATCATGTCGAATTTTGTACCGTAAGTGCAAATAAACTGTCCACTTTCTTTTTTATAGCTATCACTATCTGTTAAAACTCTCTTAATCATGGTTGATACGCTCGCCCCTTTATCTGCACCCGATTGTTCTGATGAGCTCATTTCCCGTTGATTAGTGGTTATTTGTGGACTTGTGTTTGGTTACTTCATTTTGAACACTTTTCTACTTCACAGTTCAAAGTGAAGGAGCACTTTTGTCATAATCTTGCTAAACAGTACCGTATACAGTCTTGTCCCTTTGATCGCCTTTTCTGACACCTTTTGGATATAAGAGATATTTCCGTTAACCCAACCGTTATTGGAGTTGTCAAGTAAGTGCTACTGAGTGAATTATCCTAAATCGCCAGAAGTGACTTAACAATGTGTTTGTTGTTTTTATTTATTTATAAAATTCAATATCAGTGCGTATGATCGATAGGTTAACTGTTTCATCTAGAATCAGCAATTGCGACTGTAGTTAGGCTAGGAGACATTTCTTGTTTCCATGATATATCCTACACAATCCCTTTATGGTAGTATCTGTCAGACCAAAGATTAACAGGTTCTGAGAGAATTTTTTCCGTGGTCACCCGAGTTTCCGTCAAATGTGATTTCGGCTCATATTCGAGTGTTTCACTGCAGTGGACTAGTTGCTCAGAAAATACGCTGCAGTTGAATAGTGATGTTGCCATCATTGTTGATATCAGCAATCAGCCACACCCATAGGTGCACTTACCAAGGCTTATAACCTGTCATGAAACGCTTCCTGTCTGCCGTGTGGGTGGTCGCTATTGTATCCTGCTACGCGTGAGCATTTAGAGAACTTGTGCCTGTCTGTGTCGCGGGCCCACTCACATTAGTTCCGTTCAAGGTCCGCCAGTGCGCCCGTAATCTTGGCCTTGTTCGCGTCTGATTGGATTTGCCACGTGACCTACCTGATTGGACACGCGAGCTTTAACCAGCTTTCGCTTGTGGCTTGACATCGTACTGTCTACCGTCTCATCGAACAGACGTGCCGACCTGTCGTCACCAGTAGTTTCTACCGCAAATAAGTCCTCTTAGCTAGGATACAATACTGTTGCCTAACCGCACTGAAGCTTTATTAATAACTGTCGTAGGATATGAGGATACCACAGTCACGAACTCCCCAACCTAGCAGACCGCAACCATAAACCTTGCTCGGTCATGCAGTCAAGGTTTGCATATCCCGTGAGAATGTCATCGCTTGGCCACCTTGTGGTTTTCCTCAGGTACCATCAGCCGCGTTAAACAATAAGTGATGTTGCAGACGGACTACCGGTACACAGAGTACAAGGCCCAAACAAAATAAACAACACACTTTTATTAGACAAGATCATGGACTCAAGCTTGCAGGTCTCCCAAAGTACAAACCTATGGGCTGTCGTATTGCTGACGTCGTTAGCTCATTTGACACAGGCCGACTGACACAGACAACGATGGTCGAATACTGAGTCTAGGTGCATCTTCCCTAAGAATGGATCATAGTCTGTAAACCACAGAGACAATTGGATGTCTTTGGTACGGCGTGGCTAGCAAAGGTTAACAAATGCTCTGTATGTTTTGGTATCCTCACGAACATCTTTTCAGATGTGTTACCAGTTACTGGGATGACACTGCTGAGGCAAGTGGGAAAATCAGAATTCTCTGGTGACCCGAAAATAGGGACTGGATCAATCCAATTTTTTAGCAGAAACGTACACTATGAATGCGCAAAGTGCATACCATGCAGACCAGCCACATAATTCAACCGGTTCAGCATGATATGCATGTTGCTGGTAAAAAAAAGTTAACTAGATAAATGTCACCCATATACTCAACATCAATCAGTTTGGTACACGACAGAGGAACCACTTCAAAATCAACACATCATCCACCTGCTCCATTCACAATCTCATCCATTATTTAGCTATAATGGAAGGAGATCAGGAACTCTGTCCAACGCCATTCGAAGTGGAAAACACTCTAGATATCTGCTCATTACACGCAGGTTGTACCCAGTGAGGGCAAAAAACCGCCTTAGCGAGTAACTGCACATCGCTGGGATTCTCTTGCTGTGTAGGTAAGCCCAAAGGTCATCTGGGGCAACCGAATCAAATTCGGCCTCTAGACCGAAAAGTACGGCGATCACTAGCTGACAAAGGAAGCACTGGGGATAAATTGTTCGTCATAACGTGAAGGTCTTTTCAATACATCTTTGCTCAGATAAAAAACCTGTCTCTTCTTTTAGTGTTCAGTTCCCTTTGTGTTTCAAAAGCCACGAGAAGTTCGTGATTACAAGACACGAGTAAACTATCTAAATGTGGTAGTTTCCGAAAGTTGGTGGGCAAAATTGTTTGGTCCTTATTACAAAAATATCAAGTTAAGATTTAGTTTCCGACCTACACACCTCTAGGTATTCGTTTCTATACAAAACCTAATTTTGACCAGATACTGTTAAGTAAATGAATTTAGTTATGATTAACGAGCTCAACCGAGCGTTTGTGTGAGTAGTAGCTATCACTAGTCAACTAAAAAAAGTCAACATTCTAACTTTCCTTACCAGATGGACTCATTCGTAGTCAAACAAGAACATGCTGTATCGATTCCAATTACTGGGTTGTAAGTTCACCCCCCTGAGCATTTACAGACAGCAGTGCACACATATGCGTGTCAATAGTTACATTAACAACTCAACCAAACAAAAATGAAGTTTAATTAATCTAGAACAGTCGATCTGTGAATCCCAAATGACCTTGAATAACAGTTAATGTTAAGCCAATATTTAAGGTTACAAAAGTGTATATTTAACAATTATAAATCAGGTTAAAATGAGCCAAAAGCATTCTATTTTCAAAATATGAACTGATCACAAAAGCTAAACCAACGAGATCAACATACTTCACTTTTGGTAGTTTGATGTACTGGCTAGAATAATCCGAGTAGGTTGGATGCCTGCTTTCCAAGTAATTATTCAACCAGTGTTTTTTTATTGAAAAAAATAATCATCCTGCTGACCCCGGTGAGATACAAAATTCTATTACTCGAATGTCACATGTGTGAGTGTCACCTGGCGTCAAGTTTAGATCAGGCATTTTCACAAGCTAATCGTACAGACTGCCATATAAGCAAATTTGTTTGTTTGTCTGTTTCTTTTCATTGATAATCAGTTAGAATGTATATCTGTTGACTCTATCAACATAATGTTTCAACATGTTTAATTATGTAGTTGCTACATTCAGTATTCTTTGTTTAAATTTGAGAAAAGTTTATTCACATGTATCAACAATTTGAGAAATATCGATTTCTGGTAAACTCAGAGCTTTAGATCTTTACCTACCTTAGAATCAGCGGATTAGCAAACAAACAAAAAGAGCTCATTACAGTACGAATAAAGCTTTTCAGATAATGATATGGTTTATATAAGTTGAACACAACTCACACTTTATCACAGTGTTTTCTGTTAGTCCCTGAGGAATTGAAACGCCACAAGTTGGACCAAATTATCAGTATCCGCTAGGCAACTGGAAAAGGCTGAAAATTTTGAGCGTCTGTTCCAAGTTTAGGCATGCACGGACGACTATGTGTACTCCATGCTCGAAGTGACGTGATGGGCGGTGATACACACACACACACACTGAGGGGTTTTACAACTGAGTAACTAGGGTTGGTGTATTGGGGCTAATTTGTTTACAACATTCATCTGATGAGCCAGCTGCGCCAAGTTAACGGGAATTGTCTGACAAAAGATAGACGAGAAAACCTTGCGTGTCTGGCAAGTTATTAATGTACAAACGTACGCACGGTTATTCAGTTTGCTGTGATGTAACGGGATCGAACTCTATTCACAAAACGGGTACGATTAATTAAGCTGATAAAATAAAGTGGTAATACTGCAAACACTGTTGGGAACAGTCGTCAGATGAGCACTAATCATTGATATCTGACATCATGACCTGTAATCGGCTTTATCTTACCGTACTGTCAGTCATATGTGTGATAAAGTAACCGGTTTGCTCACATTAACACCACTGCTTGTGCTCGGCTCGTTCCTGTTTAGCTAACTGTGTGTATAACGTTCGATGACGAAATGAACAAACGACGCGCATTCATAGCCTGTAGACCTCAAACTTTCTCTCTACTTTTTTTGAAAACTGACTCCGATATCACGGCACACCCTGTGGATTCAATTTGACCCAAGAGTCTCAACCCAGGGAACAACAACCGAAGTGATTAGGACAGTTACCCTGTTTCTATTCGAGATAACCTGACACACCAACCATCACTCACAAACGAATGTGACTGAGCATCGTTGAGTCCTGTATATCGTGAGGTCATTGGTGCGGTGATCAACAGGTTTGTTTCGTAAAAACTAAGACGGAATTTCACATTTTCATTTCTTTTTCAGGTTATATATACTACTGCTGAGCAGACCTCGAACCCAGTGCCACTCTTCGGAAAGAATTGGCCGAAAATCCGCTTTGCTGTGAACGCTGAAATTAAATATGTACTCCACTCAGTTGGTTTTACTATGTCAAACAGTAGACATCCCACGAGCGAGTAACACTGTAGGACAGCGGTACCATTCACGGTTTCTTACTTCCCTCACTAGTCTGAATTATTTCTTCTGCCTATTCCAAAATTAAATTTGCTTCCAAACTTACCCTTGGAACAATAACAAGGCAGATGGAATCCTATAGATTGTATGGCAACCGGAGTTTGATTACTGCTATTTTCCTAAACGGTATACACAAAATTATTGCCCCGATAATTTTCAGTCTTTATATCGGTGACCGCAATGCACGTTTCCCTCTTAATTGTAAAGCCTAGTAGATAATAAAGTCATTGATCCTATCAGATACTTTATAGTACATTCATGTTTAACCTACCAACCTGAAATGATGCCACATTAGCAAACTTATGGTGAAATAGCTGGTACAAAAACGGACTTCGAAATACGATCCTCAAAAGGAAATGGCGACATTTTTTACGTTATAACGGAAGTCAGTCTAGCAAAATGCTGTTACTACGGATAGTATACTCATCGCAACATACTTTTGTTGGCTACGACGTAATGCGGTTGAACATGACATAAAGTCAGCGTCTGTTCGTTCCATATGACACGGTGTGATAGAACAACGGTGAGTGGAGTTCATAAGGAGCTCCGGAAAAGTGAACAGAGTAAAAATAAAACAGTGTTAACCAAAGTCATTGTTCAGAACAGTTAGCAGACTGACTTTTTTCGTCCATTTTTTTGGATTAATTGAGTGGTGCGATTACAGCGTGCTATGGACCAGATGCGGTATTACAAAGTGAAAATTAAAGTAGAAAGTCAATTTTTGTCATAACTTGGAAAGAAACCCTAAATGTAAGTGTGTTAAATCTGATTGCTGCTCAGTTTTATGCTATGAAGCCAACATATGTAAGTCCATGTGACAAAAACGGAATTACAAGTTTGATAATCGATTTAATTCGTTCGCCGAAATGAAAATAGAGCACTGTGGGAACTTATTGTCTGCTCCTACAGCTTTCCATATAACGGTACTCTGCTGAAATGAGACTCGGAGGTCTACAAACATAAGTGATGCACAAAATGACTTTCTCAACCCGTCAGTCACAAAATCCTAGCAACAATATGTATCACAAAGTGGCGGTTAAGAATGAAAACTTTTGTAATTGGCATATGAATCGACAGCCATTTTCCAGCAACTGTGTGCAAGATGTCCAACCATATAATTTTACACACACTCACTTTGATGACCATGGCCAAGTGTTTCAGTTCCGAAGATTCAATATTCAGCCGTGTCACAATCGGACTACTCAAGACGGTCCTGTCAGGCGTATTTTGTCGGCTGAGGGAGACGAGACTCCAGAGAATACGCGGAGCGACACGACCAGGCGAACCGTCTGGTGGCCGAGTTACACGAAAAAGGAGTTTGTACACTTCTGTGGCCGAGCTGCACCGATTGCCATAGGAACAGAGAATAGTAACATGCAGTTGCTTACCTACCAGAATACGTGGGTCGACTGATAAAACCAACGATTGATAAAAACATGCAAAGAAGTGTCCCTGTTACGCGATAATATTATGGACTTCAAGTAGCCTGGAGATGAAAATTGAAAAAAATGCGTTATTTTTTCAAATTCTCATTGAAATTCAGTTTAAATAGTCATATTCCAAATTTTTGCAAGTGGTGGATACCCAATAAATTCATCTAAAAATCAATGTCTCATAACAATCAGCTTTCGCGCCATTCCTTTCGATCACACCAAATCCATCCTCATTTGTGGCAGGCCTGCAAATGTGCAGTCATCTTTCACAGCCGGATTATGTTTTACTCGGCCTTTAGAGCCAGTCGTTCCTTTTAGTTAATCGATTTTCGGCATCAGAAAAACGAACTGTGACAACCAAAGAACACAAATCACATACCTTACTAAAACGTCAGTGATCGTGATCCCGTCTTTCAGTGGAAATGTCTGAACTATCCTTATGAGACGTGCTCACAAGGTGTACGCTCTAATCCTTTTGGCGAAAGCGCGGCTGACGAAAACTTTAATGTTGGGCAAAGGGTACGGTCGTTTACAATCAAATTTGCACTTAACTTTAAGTTTGTTTTCTAACAATATGGTTTGCACCAGTTACCATCAATTTATTTCTACAAGGAGCAATAGTAGCCTCAATAGTTCGCACTTGTATACACCTTTGGTGAACAGTTCTGTCAGAATTCTTCGGGGATTCTATGAGATCGACCGTTCACGATTCACCTAATCAAACATGTTGATAAACAGGGTTCACACTCAACTAGTAAATGAGTCGCTTACGATAGTTCATAATCTATATTACAAAGTTAACGATCACGAGTGTAAGAGATGCGCTCAACTACTTATGCTTATAAATAGTAAACATCGCCTTTTGCTCCCCAATGATCAATACGCTATCCACTATGCCTGTGGTATGCTAATTCTGAATTTGACGTAACCTTATCCTGTGTGAATGTGAGTACAAATCAGTGATTTTTAAACCTTTCAAGCTCACTACCCCGTTAATGTCCTAACTACAGCCTGTTCGCCCATTCACACTAACTCCGTCAGTACTAAAATCTGTATAATGGTAGCTAACTACATAGTTCACTGGAATTCATCATACAACTGACCAAATGCTCCGGAATCGGTGTGATAGATGAACATGATGAATTTTCAGCCCACATCCGAAGTTACACAGAAGTCTCAAAAATTTAGGTTTCATTCGCCAAAGTTTCTTTTTTTTCTGGCTGAATATACTTAGTGCAAGTGTGCAGACATTATGGATGGTTTCACTAATATACTTGAAAATATTCATCCAAACAACACACATTTATCGCTGCTGATCAAATGAAGCAATCTTGCAACCAGACTTCAGATGTTTCGGACCATTGGTTTTACGCTTTTTTTCAATTCCCGTCAACCACATCTTCAGTGCCACTTCTTCTGATACAAAATTCCAAAATGTTTCTAAAAATCTGAAGTTAAATAAACGAACATAGAAAATCACTCCGAAGATTCTATCTAACGAACACACTGCCGGCAATACTCATCCCGATTCAAGACAGTAATGGGAAATCAGCTCGCAACGGCTATTTGGTGAGTGAGTCGCACCACAACTTGCCAGATAAGCAGTAGTGAATGATCAGCAGAATTGCTGAAATTATTCGACGAGCCATTCGTTTGCACACGATTGCGGCGAGCAGTAAGCTTGAACTTGCATTTCCACAATGGTATTATAAAATTAGCAAAACATATTTCCAGGTATAGAGTTGTTGCACGATGCGGCAAGCAGTATCGGTTGGATTCAGTCACCTGATCATGTGTGTCTTTGCCCACATGCATGTGGATGAAGCATAACCTGGAAGATGTGGGCAGGATGTTGTTTAATACCCATAGTGTGTGTACACACCCAAGCACTGACAATGCATCAGGACACCACACGTGCGATAAGCCGAACCTGGACTTTGACCAACGGAACAAGTGCGTTAGTGACCGCTAATCACAGGCCGGCTTGATGACAGCGTGGACTATGGCAGGTAGTTTAATTATTTGAGGCATATTACGAATGGCCCATCGTCTTTGTGTCAAGTGCCGCCAGCCGTCACCATTCCGATCAATTTTTCGTTCTACTTACCCCAACATCTCGTAGGAGATGATGGCATCTACTCCAAAAAAATATAGGTGGCGGTGGTATTATTACTATTACTAGTCGCAGTGATTACCATAGTATCATCATTTCCAAACATCGGTGTAGCCAATAAGTTTAAAAACGAGCGCATTCGAAGGAAACCCAACAGATGCGCTCAGCACGCAATTTGGATAACAATATGC